>CM028688.1:3045883-3110470 GCA_016771965.1 Brassica carinata
GCAGGAGCAGGTACTTCATAATGCTCAAGATCGAGCTCCAAACTTTCTGATGGACAATTCTGTAAGAAATCAAACAAGTGTTCATTTTCGAGCTTGGTCATAAAAAAATTATATATATCCCCATGGGAAGGACAAGGCACCTCGAGAGCTGCTGAATCAGGATTTATACTGACATCAGGGATTCCACGAACTGTAGAAGGCTGAAAGTTCTCCCTATAAGCTCGCCAGCTAGCAGCAAGATCAAATGGTGAAACTCTGTCAGCATTGATGAAGACTCGAAATTCAAGAATCACATCACCTTCCAGCTTAAAAAGAGCTACCCTAGCATCTCCTTGCAACGAACCCCCCGTAAGAAGCCTATTTTCACCTTCCTCCACTATGCAAGGCGTGTCTCTGTACTTTGGCTTCAACAAAAACTTGAAATCCAAAGTCTCTACACATCAAAACCAAAACCAAGAGAAGAACCTTAGATCATAACATTGGCATCAATCAACTCTATGCAAAACGATCGCCTAATCAAAGTCCTCCAAATCGAGTCAACTCACATACAAAAGAAAGAACAATACCGTGATCAGGAGGAACAACGAAGCTCAGCTCCGAGATTGACGCCGATTCACGTAGCAATGGAAGCTATCAAGAAAAAAAAATCAACAAAAGGAGAAACACTATCAAATTACAGATTGATGAATCGGAAGCGATCCAATCGCACAAAGACGAAGAACAAAAATTACAAAGTCAAACCGATGCTCACAGCTTTAGAAGGATCCCAAGAGCCGATCATAGGAACAGAGCCGTAGATGTGAGGAGTAAGCTCGCCTTGAACCTTAGAGTTCTCCATTTTGAGCGAAACGTAGAGCTGACCTCCTCCGCCGCCATTGGAACCCTCGTCCTCTTCTTCAGTAGTCTTCGATGCACCCGACCCCATCGCTATTTTGTTTCGTTCTTCGGATTTGAATTTAATGAGGAATCAAATGGATAAGAGAGAGTTGAGAGATCAGAGGAGAAACGAAGCCGCTCCGCAGCTTTTTTATTCCTTTTTCCGGGAAAAATTATTCGGTTGTTTGATTCTGAGTTGGTATATTGGGATAACCGGATAAGAGCAAATACGTGGTGTTTGGGTTGGGTTTGTTTTGTTTTTTGGGCCTATGTTGCTTATTGATCAAGGCCTTAATATGTATTTTTTTTTTTTTTTTAACACGGCCTTAATATGTATTTATACTATTACTAGTGGTGATACGGCTATTCTGTGGGAGTTAAATATGTTGTGATTCTACGTGAATTTATAATTTATTATATGCACTTGGTAAAGAAAATATGTGAAAAATATGAAAATGAAAATATGTTAAAAATGATATTTTCGATTTTATTTATAGTGGTTAGCGGCAAGTAGTGTATTACTTTGTTTGAAGTTGTTTAGTTTAAAAGAGAATAGCATAAGCGGTTGTTACTAATCAATTTAATAAAAGTACAGTAAAAAATTGATAATCGTAACAAAATTAATTTAGTTGGAATTTAAACATAAAACAAAATTGATGTTTTATTTAGAAAACATACTTACATTATTAATTATTAAAATAATTATGAAGTATCAAACTTGTACTGATATATTTAGTTCAAATAATAGAAAGATAAAATAAGTTTCAAATTTTATAAACTTTATAAAAAATAAAGGTGAAGTGTCAATTTTTGGTAAAATAATTGGTGAGTATCTATCTAATATATATGTTCTACACCCAAGGCAGCCATACTTTTCATCAAGGAGTATTGCGAACCCTTCAAATACGCTGATTCAAACGTTTAATACCCTGCAGTTACGAAGACTTCCATTATTATTCATGTCCAAACATTAAGATTACACTTATATTAAATTGAGAAAGTTCATAAAAAGTAAGATATTTGAGATATACCTTTGAATTTTTAAGTTAGTCATATTGCGGTGAGTGCTTTGGTTCTCTTTGTTGAAAATAGTTTTAATACCCAAAATTTTCTTATGATACACGCAAACCAAAAGAAGTAAGGCTATTATCTTTGGATTTTGTTAAGTTATTATATTGACTGGTGTAAAACTTTAAAAGAAAAACGAACCTAGCAAATCGTCTTTGTGTAGGCTAATGACATGAGGAGTTAAGTAATTTGGTACCTAGAACTCTCCATCAAGATCGGTGTGTCGTCTCTTCTAGGTCAACAAACGAGTGCGCTCGTGAATAAGATGGCATTAGAGTCATCATATGTGAAGTTAGGGTTGCTCTGGTTTCATCATAAATACTCAAGTCATAGACTGAGCTTTCTTTCAAGAGATGTTTGAAGGTGTTAAGTATGTGAAAGTTGATTGACGCATGTAGGAACACCACCTGAGAAAGAGGATGATGCATAAGAAAACTACTACTATAAAAGCAAGCGATCATTAATTGGTAAACTGAAATAAGAAACGGTGTATCTTCCCATTAATCAACAACATATCAACCCCAACATCTCACCCTTTTCTTAACATTTCAAGCTTGCCAAAATTGTTGTATCCTAGTCTGAGCAACATCTCTATACGGCTTGTCTTCAACTCCGAGCAATGGCCGAGAATTCAACATGATCTGAATTGAGAAAAGTAAAGGGATTCTCGTCCGAGCTCTCACACCGTCTATGCATAGCCGATGAAACTGAGAAAGCAGAAACTAAAGAAGTTTTCAATAGGAGAGAGTGGGAAGAGTGGAATTTTCGGATTAATTATATGAGCAGTTCGTCGATTGCGTTAAAGAAGGAGAATCGTAGAGACTCATACTCCATCGTCAAAATCAAATACAAAGAAATCCTATAAACCAGTGTTTTGAAACCCGACCTGGAGACTGAACGAGCGATTCATTGGGTCAACCGCGGATTAAAAATGAATTAATTTTATTATATAATAATATATTAGCTATGAAAATAAATATATAAAACTAAATTTAATATTTTAAATGTTTTTAAACATAAAATAATAGTTTGGATATGTATCTATTTTATGTTTAAGAACATTTAGAAAATACTTAACTTTGGTTTCTATATTTTATTTTCATTTGACACAAAATATTAACAAATAGTTTATACTATTTAAAAAAAATTGTAACATAAGAGTTATGACATCTAAAAAATCAAGACATAACATTCATAAATATTTATGTCTAATGTGAATAATAAATTTGTAACTTCGCCAGGTTCTTCTTCTTCAATAATCAAAACTCGTTTTGTAATCCACATGATCATATGATCTTATCCTTTTAATTGGAAATCTATAAAAAATATTGTAACATAAGAGTTATGACATCTAAAAAATCAAGACATAACATTCATAAATATTTATGTCTAATGTGAATAATAAATTTGTAACTTCGCCAGGTTCTTCTTCTTCAATAATCAAAACTCGTTTTGTAATCCACATGATCATATGATCTTATCCTTTTAATTGGAAATCTATAAAACAAAATTGATGTTTTATTTAGAAAACATACTTACATTATTAATTATTAAAATAATTATGAAGTATCAAACTTGTACTGATATATTTAGTTCAAATAATAGAAAGATAAAATAAGTTTCAAATTTTATAAACTTTATAAAAATAAAGGTGAAGTGTCAATTTTGGTAAAATAATTGGTGAGTATCTATCTAATATATATGTTACACCCAAATGACCATACTTTTCATCAAGGAGTATTGCGAACCCTTCAAATCTGATTCAAGCGTTTAATACCCTGCAGTTACGAAGACTTCCATTATTATTCATGTCCAAACATTAAGATTACACTTATATTAAATTGAGAAAGTTCATAAAAGTAAGATATTTGAGATATACCTTTGAATTTTTAAGTTAGTCATATTGCGGTGAGTGCTTTGGTTCTCTTTGTTGAAAATAGTTTTAATACCCAAAATTTTCTTATGATACACGCAAACCAAAAGAAGTAAGGCTATTATTATCTTTGGATTTTGTTAAGTTATTATATTGGTGGCGTAAAACTTTAAAAGAAAAACGAACCTAGCAAATCGTCTTTGTGTAGGCTAATGACATGAGGAGTTAAGTAATTTGGTACCTAGAACTCTCCATCAAGATCGGGTGTGTCGTCTCTTCTAGGTCAACAAACGAGTGCGCTCGTGAATAAGATGGCATTAGAGCGTCATCATATGTGAAGTTAGGGTTGCTCTGGTTTCATCATAAATACTCAAGTCATAGGAGCTTTCTTTCAAGAGATGTTTGAAGGTGTTAAGTATGTGAAAGTTGATTGGCATGTAGGAACACCACCTGAGAAGAGGATGATGCATAAGAAAACTACTACTATAAAAGCAAGCGATCATTAATTGGTAAACTGAAATAAGAAACGGTGTATCTTCCCATTAATCAACAACATATCAACCCCAACATCTCACCCTTTTCTTAACATTTCAAGCTTGCCAAAATTGTTGTATCCTAGTCTGAGCAACATCTCTATACGGCTTGTCTTCAACTCCGAGCAATGGCCGAGAATTCAACATGATCTGAATTGAGAAAAGTAAAGGGATTCTCGTCCGAGCTCTCACACCGTCTATGCATAGCCGATGAAACTGAGAAAGCAGAAACTAAAGAAGTTTTCAATAGGAGAGTGGGAAGAGTGGAATTTTCGGATTAATTATATGAGCAGTTCGTCGATTGCGTTAAAGAAGGAGAATCGTAGAGACTCTATACTCCATCGTCAAAATCAAATACAAAGAAATCCTATAAACCAGTGTTTTGAAACCCGACCTGGAGACTGAACGAGCGATTCATTGGGTCAACGCGGATTAAAAATGAATTAATTTTATTATATAATAATATATTAGCTATGAAAATAAATATATAAAACTAAATTTAATATTTTAAATGTTTTTAAACATAAAATAATAGTTTGGATATGTATCTATTTTATGTTTAAGAACATTTAGAAAATACTTAACTTTGGTTTCTATATTTTATTTTCATTTGACACAAAATATTAACAAATAGTTTATACTATTTAAAAAAAAATTGTAACATAAGAGTTATGACATCTAAAAAAATCAAGACATAACATTCATAAATATTTATGTCTAATGTGAATAATAAATTTGTAACTTCGCCAGGTTCTTCTTCTTCAATAATCAAAACTCGTTTTGTAATCCACATGATCATATGATCTTATCCTTTTAATTGGAAATCTATAAAAAAATATTGTAACATAAGAGTTATGACATCTAAAAAAATCAAGACATAAAATTCATAAATATTTATGTCTAATGTGAATAATAAATTTGTAACTTCGCTAGGTTCTTCTTCTTCAATAATCAAAACTCGTTTTGTAATCCACATGATCATATGATCTTATTCTTTTAATTGGAAATCTATAAAACAAAATTTGAAAACATAACTATTTTTTTAAAAGTAAAAAAGTAAAACTATCTGTTGGTTCAACCAGTGGTGCAACTGGTATGGGGTTTCGGGCTTTATTGAGTTTTTGTGGGTTTTTGCAGATTTTAAAATTTTAGGCCAAATCCGATTTATATTGGGTCACCGGATTTACCGGTTCAACCGCAGATCCGAGTCAGATTCAAAAAACTGTTATAAACGTTTGGGCTTGTATGAGGAAAAAATTAAAAATTCAATGTCTTTCACAATTAACATAAAAACCCATTAAATATAAATTGAAAAAAAAAATCAGTTATTAAAAAGTGAGTGCCACATGGCATTTTTCCCCCCAAGGAGATAAAAAACTCTCCTTTATTATTATAGATAGATATTATTAGCGAAGAAATTTTTCGCAAGTGAGATTCTCACATTAAAAGTTAGTCCGGTTAATATTGTTGTTATCTTTAATGAATAAAATAAAATATATTTTAATAAAAAAATATAAATAGTCTATATTCTCCAAGTGTACAGTTGATGTGATGATGTCTTATACATATTCTGATGGTTTATTTTACAAACTTATATTTTTTTTTAAGTTTTAGCCAAAAATGATATATTTAATTTATATAAAACCAGGATAAATATGTTGTCACAGTTTTATATATATATATATATATATAACTAGGTGTTTTGTCCGCACTTGCGGGCTTAAATATAATAAAAATTTATAAACCATTAGAATAAATTATTTTCATACTTTTGAAATATTTAATAATTAATTAAATATTATTTTTATATACAAGATTTTTTTATAAAAAAAATTTAAATATCTTTTATCACGTAAAATAAACTGAAAACATTCATATATACATAAAGTATATATAGGGATTATATTATTTATGATGTAAAATTGCTTGGATAACATAATATTCTTTTTAGATAATGATGATCATCAAATTAATGAAATTCATTTTTAATAAATATAAAAAGTGTGTTCTATTAAAACAGAAACACTAAAAGTTTACTTACAAAAGACCATTTCGGGTTGGTTCATTTAGGGTATTTAAATTCTTTCTGGTTTAGGTTTGGGTTGGTTCATTTTGGATTTGGGTCGGTTCGGGTCCATAGTTCAAATACCTGCAAAATATATGTAATTTTTGGATACATAACGGGTCTGGATGGGTTTGAGTATTTAGGATCCGAAAAAGACTCAAAATATCTAAAACCCTTAAAGATATTGAAACACGAAAAATACCCCGAAAACCCAAAAAAATACACGAAAATATTAAAATACCAAAAATACCCAAAAAATTACTTGGAATCTGATATGAGAACCGAAAATACCCAAAATCTTTTGTGAATGCCCAAAATAGTGTTTCTAAAAAATATAATAAAATTTTACTTGAAACCCGAAAATAAAAATAAAAAAAACTGAACCCAAAACGTAAGTATTCGTAATAACAAAACATGTCTAAAATACTCAAATAAACCTGATATATACAAAACATTTCAAGTACTTGGATACTCGGTCATGTCCATGTAGGATATTGACTCGAAAAGAGACATGCGGGTAAAAAGATATGTACTTTTGGCCTAAACCTGAACCCAAACTGCACATATTTTTCCAGATCAATTTTAGTTTGATTTTAGCGTTCTAGTAAAATGTCCATGCCTAAGATAGAATTACATAAGAATATACATACAAAATCATAAATAAACTAATTCACATATTATTTTTTTTTGATAAATTATGCTCTTCAATATAATATAACTTTGTAACATAATAATGTATAATTTTAAAATACTAATTCATAATCTTTGTTTACAATCCAAAAAAATATCCGCGTTGAGGAATCAAAATCTAGTATTTAGTTAAGAATGAACGCCCTTCGCCGCCCTTGTTCCTCACTTAAGGTTTGTATTGCATAGCTTCTCAACTGTAAATTGAAGGGAAAATGTGAATCAATTGCAACAGTATCTGAATCACTGTATGTATGCAGAGCATAATCGTGTTCGACTTAACTTACCTCACAAGTCATAATGACCTACCATTGAGTCTTTGGTATATTCAAAATGTACCCGATGGTCAGTCCTAGGATGATTCCAGGTGCTAAGCCTATGGCAGCTGCAGTCCAGCTTAATACTCCTTCATCTTCTTCTTTCTCCGATCCTAGTTCTTGTGATTGCTCTTTTCCCACGTTATCTCCGCATTTTTCACTGAGAGGAAGACCACATAGTCCAAGGTTTCCTTCAAAAGATGAAGCAGATTGCGTCTGAAACTGTGTGCTTTGAGGTATCGGACCCACGAGCTGGTTGTGCGAAACCGTGATGTTGGAAATACAGGTGAGGCCTCCGAGAGCAGGTGGAATATGGCCTGAAAGCTTGTTATTTGATAAGTCTAGTGACTCAAGCTCAGTCAGATTCGCCAAAGATGAAGGAATGTTTCCAGTGAAAACATTTCTTGACAGATTGAGCACAATAAGATCCTTCAGTAGACCAACGGATTCAGGGATCTTTCCCTGAAGTTTATTTCCAGAGAAATCAATGGCTGTTAGGAGTGTAAATATCCGTTCAAGTTTCATCTCTACTCCTTTACTCATCAAAACCATTGAATCATGGTAATAGCTTTCACCGTCGCCAATGTAATGAAATCCTTTGAAATCTTTACTTGTTGTCATGTTCCATTCTGCAAAGTAATATGAAGGCAAGTTCCCGGTGAAGTGGTTGTTGGCTATGTCAATGATTTGCAGACTGGGATACCCAAAATAATGACGGGGATGGTATAAGAATCCTTTGAATCTGTTGTTGCGGAGGACCATAACTTTTAGTTTAGGCACAGAACTCAACCAGAATGGAAAAGTGTCGTTGATTTGGTTACTTCCCACATTGAGCACTTCCAGGACTGAGCAGCCCTTCAATGACCTTGGAAGTGTCCCCACCAATCTGTTGTGACTCAGGTCAAGTGAAGTTAAGTCGGTAGCATTGGTAAATATTTCTGGAATATTTCCACTGAGTTGATTGTAACGGAGGTTAAGCACGGTAAGGTATTCATTTAGATTCCTTAAACACCTAGGAATCGAGCCAGTGAAGTTGTTATTCGATAAATCAAGGACGTTTAGAAACCTATGCCTGCATATAGATCGAGGAATCTTTCCTGTAAAGTTGTTCTTGCTGACGAGCATGGCTTCAGTCGTGACTGGTGGGATTACTAACGGTCCTTGGAACGCGTTTGAACTTAGATCTAGCAGAACTATGTCCTGTACTGGGACATCATTTGAGGATCGTTCGAGCCTAATAAAAGAGTTGCTGGAAAGATTTATGCTCATCAACGTTGGGAGTTTCCATAGCCATTGTGGTACTTGACCTTTGATATTATTGTTGGAGAGGTCTAAGGCAGACAAGTGTTGGAGGTTTTTTACGAACTTTGGAAACTCTGTGATACCACAGCCTGACAATTGCAACTGATTCAAGTGTGGTGGTAGACTGGAATTTGAGCCCATCTTTGAAGTTGAAACATGCTGGCCCGATAGATCTAATTTCGAAAGGGAGTTGAGATGCGAGAAGAGGATACTCAGATCAACAGTACTGGTGGTGTTCAGATAGCTTAGATCCAGAGACATGAGCTCCTTGAGTTGCGAGAAGATACCAAAATCCACTGACATCCCCGTGTTGAAATAGGAGAGATCAAGTTCCTTGACACTGACCAATTTTGATATGGATATTGGGATTGGTCCTTTGAAATGATTATGGCCAAGCAATAACCTTTCTAGTCTAGATGGTGAAGAGATATTCCCAAATTCAAAAACATGCGTGAGTTGATTATCTTTCAAATCAATTAAAGTCAGAGAAGGAATGTTGAAGAGGGCAGTAGAGAGAGTTCCGGTGAAAGTGTTGTGACTTGCCTCGAAAGTCTTCAAATTGGAAAGTACACTTATATTTGGAGGAAGTGTACCTTTGAAATGATTGTCGGTGAGTGATAAAACTTCCAACTTCGTAAGATTTAGTGGAAGGGGAAAGTTACCACCAATCATATTGGAATCAAAGCATAAGCTATTCAGTTGCTTCAGATTGACAAAGGAGGACGGAATTTGGCCATCAAGTCTATTGGAAGAAAGGTGGAGATGGGTGAGATGAAAAAGGTTTCCAATAGAAGAAGGGACCTGACCACTGAAATAATTATATGAAAGTTCGAGAACCAATAGTTTAGAGAGGTTTCCAAGGGAAGATGGAATGTTTCCAGAGAAAGCGTTACCCGCAAGACTCAAATAATTTAGATGTTTGAGGTTGTTGATGGAGTCAGGTAAGTTACCTGAAAAGGATGTGAAAGAGAGGTCCAACAAGACAAGAGAGTTGTTTCCATCAAACTCAGGAAGAGAGCCTTCCATATCTTGATTGTTGTACAAGTTAATGGATTGTATGGTAGGAATCAAAAGAAGATTTCTTGGAAATTTACCAAAAAAGTTGCAGTTATCAAGTGAGAGTGATTTGAGAGAGGATAGGTTTGAGATATTTTGGGGAATTTCTGAAGAAATGTCAACAAGAGCTAAGTTAAGTTCATGGAGGTTTGTCAAATTCTGAACAAGTTTGTTAAGAAATGACTCATCTGATGATAAAGAATTGTAAGAAAGATCAAAAGACATCAACTTGGTCAGATGAAGAAGCCCTGTCGGAATCTGACCGGACAACCAAGAGCTAGAGAGATTGAGTCGTCTCAACTCAAAAAGTGTACCGAACTGAGTTGGTATCACAGAAGAGCTGAAATCGTTGTAAGCAAGATTGATGACACGAAGCTTTTGCAGCTTAAAAAGACTGCTTTCGGAACTGAGTTGGCCCTGAAAGCAGCTGCAACTAACATCTAGCTCGATCACTTCGCCAGACGTGGCCTCACACGTGATACCATCCCAATAACAGCAGTCACTCTGGTTAGTCCATGACTCGGTTCTTGGGTAAGAAGTAGAAAAATTACATGAGCTGGTAAATTCGCTCTTGAATTCCAGAAGGGCTTTCCTCTGCTCGGGCCGACAGAGTAACTGCCGTTTAGAAGAAGCAGACGTGTTTAGAAAAATGAAAATGAAGATGAGAAAAGAGATTAAACAAGGAAGAAAACCCATTCTCTGTATAGTTCTGAAGGCAAAGTATTCAAGGAAAGAATCTATTGATGCAAATATGTAATCTAGTGTGTATATATAATTTACACACCCAAGTGCTTACGCGTTGCCGTGGATAAAAAGTTTATTATTTTCCCCGAAATTGTCTCTGTACCGACTACCGACATAGTTTTTTTCTTCCATTTTGCTTTTCTATTTACAAGAAAGTTTGTAAAGTCAAAGAAAAAGAAAAGTCCATCTCTATTAAATTCTAACCCAAAATAAGCGTTAGCACTGTGTATAATTGGAAACAGACAGCAGTCAGCATTCTTGATCAGAAGGATTGAATATCTAACCTACAACTATTTTAAAAAATGGTGGAAACCTCTTCGATTAATTAAAGATTAATTAATGTTTTTACATTGGTAATATAGAATCTAGGTTTCAAGTAACTCGATTATAAGAATACAATGAATTAGGTGTTATGTCCACACATGCGAGCATAATCTTGTTACAAGTTCCTCTTTTACAAATACTTATTAATTTAGAAGAAATTCTAATCTTACCACAAATTTGATACTATTTTTCTCATTCGTCTATTAAATACTAAATAATAAACACTAAATTATAAACCAAAAATATTAGGGTATTTTTGAAAAGTTGTATTCAATTAATAGTATTTTAATCAATTTATCATCAATTTATGACTTTTGAATTCAAAAATCAGCATTATAGTATTATTTCAGTTCTTTAACATTTAAATCAAACATCACATTATTTATATATGAAAAGGTTTTTATCAAAAAATATACTTATTATTGTGTGTTGAAACTTTAAGAACACTCATATAACACTAGTATTTTAGAAAATATAATTATACAAATATTTTTGTTTGATTAATATTTTAATTATAAATTATGTAATATCTTAATTTTTGACTTTTAAGATTATAGATATTATTTGCAGATAACAGCACAATAATTTTTGACAATTTTATTATATTAGTTTATATTCAAATATCTAATACAACACAAAAATTTAATATTATTAATATAAAATTTGTTTTTAATTATATAATAAATTATATATAAAAATTTATTAAGGTTATCACCGACGTTTGCCGCTCTAACTTTTAACATGAAACTCAAAAACAAAAAATCGCTTGATAAATAATAGTATATATTTTTAATATTAATCCGAAATAAACACCAAAAATAAAAATCAACCAACATATATAAAAAGTTAGTTATAAATAAGATAATATTAAATATTTATATAGATGATATATTGTAGTTATCATAATTTTTCTCTTACATTAAATATTATTTCATTATAACAAACTATAACTTAGTTATTTAAAATAAACTAACTAATCTATCTTATTAAAGTAGAAGTACCTTTGAAAATTGTTTGGAAACATAGATAATAGTTTAAAAATGAATATAATGTTGTTTGGAAATATGAATAACAGTATAATAAAAAAAATAATAGGCTTATGTTATTAAGAAAAATTAGAAGTACTATATTATATTATATACTATATTACATAAAAGTATAAATTATCATATGTTATATAAATATAACTATACATAGAAATACATATATTCGACAATCCTACCAAAATAAATTTTATAATCTATATTATTATTTATGAAGTGATTTTGTTGATTTGTCATGCTCCCCATGATTTTAGGTAATTTTGCTTATTTATCATTTTTTATTATTTTTAGTAGATCATATATTTTATATTTAGTCATATTTTATATTCAATTATTAATCTTAATAAACAATTTTATCATTATCTTAAGAATAATTAAAATTTTAAAGATAATATCATATTTAAATTGTGGGAACCGAAATTCACACTGTCAAATTAAGTTGATTTGGAGGAAAGCCAAGTGAACCTAGCCTTCCCTGAAGGTCCCGGTTATCTGCTGGGCCACACACGATACAATCAGTACGACAAAGAGAATAAGAAAAAGCAGAATGAAAATCGTAAGAAAAGAATAGAGCAAAAGATCTTATTTCGAATCCGTTTGGCGTGAACAACAGGTAAGAGCCTTGGCTACAAGAGCTGTCGGCAAGTTCGCTAGTCTAGCAACCTAAGTTCTAACCTAGTTGAGTCGCAGCTCGCTAGTAAAAACGGAAAATAATGCCTAAGTTGCTCTAAGTGCTATGTTGCTCTGAAAAAGTTCTCCCTTTGCTCCTTGCCCCAAGCTCTCCTTATATACTCCTCTTTAAGACGGTCTATTCTTCTTTTGGGCCGAATCTATCGCGAATCGGGCTTCTTTCCATTTCCACAGATCTTCATGTTTATCGGAAAACTTGACATTTATCTTCAAGAAACTTCACATTTATCTTCGGGAAACTTGACATTTATCTTATGTTAAGATAAACATGGGGTGTCATGTCCATCTCGACTTGGTTTCCTGGAAAAATCGCAAGTGGGCCAATTCGGTCGCGTTCGGGCCTTTTGGGGCCGTTGTTTCGACCGTCAACGTTTTACGGTTTTTCCGAGAAACCAACCTGTCATGATACTTGTTTTGCTGAAAGAACCTCAATTCACCGTATAGTCTAGATGACTGGTGTTTTTAGAATAACCGTGATCGTTTTATATGACGAATCGAGATCCATTCATCAACCGAACCTTCGGTGGTCTCCCGAAGCTTTCCCGATTTATTTCGACCAAGACGAAACAGGGTTCTTGGGTTTCATGTCTCCAAGGAGTTGAACGGTGAGTCTTCGAGCAAGGATACAAAGCGCATAGTTGGACTAGTTTATTGAGACGGTCTTGCGGGAAGAAGATCGCACTTGTCCAGTGGTCCGTACTTAGGCGCCTGGAATTTGGACATGGGTACTGGCGCCCGGCGCCTGGAATTTGGACATGGGTGCTGGCGCCCGGCGCCTGGGACCAGCACGAGCGAGCTGGCGCCCGGCGCCCGTGACCAGCACGAAGGAACTGGCGCCGGCGCCGTGACCAGCACGAAGCGAAGCTGGCGCCGGCGCCGTGACCAGCAGGCGGGCTGGCGCCGGCGCCCGTGACCAGCAGGCGGGCTGGCGCCGGCGCCCGTGACCAGCACGAAGCGAAGCTGGCGCCGGCGCCGTGACCAGCACGAAGCGAAGCTGGCGCCCGGCGCTGGAATTTGGACATGGGTGCTGGCGCCCGGCGCTGGAATTTGGACATGGGTGCTGGCGCCCGGCTCCGTGACCAGCACGAAGCGAAGCTGGCGCCCGGCGCTGGAATTTGAACATGGGTGCTGGCGCCCGGCGCTGGAATTTGAACATGGGTGCTGGCGCCCGGCGCTGGAATTTGGACATGGGTGCTGGCGCCCGGCGCTGGAATTTGGACATGGGTGCTGGCGCCCGGCGCTGGAATTTGGACATGGGTGCTGGCGCCCGGCGCTGGAATTTGGACATGGGTGCTGGCGCCCGGCGCTGGAATTTGGACATGGGTGCTGGCGCCCGGCGCTGGAATTTGGACATGGGTGCTGGCGCCCGGCGCTGGAATTTGGACATGGGTGCTGGCGCCCGGCGCTGGAATTTGGACATGGGTGCTGGCGCCCGGCGCTGGAATTTGGACATGGGTGCTGGCGCCCGGCGCTGGAATTTGAACATGGGTGCTGGCGCCCGGCGCTGGAATTTGGACATGGGTGCTGGCGCCCGGCTCCGTGACCAGCACGAAGGAACTGGCGCCGGCGCCGTGACCAGCACGAAGCGAAGCTGGCGCCCGGCTCCGTGACCAGCACGAAGGAACTGGCGCCGGCGCCGTGACCAGCACGAAGCGAAGCTGGCGCCCGGCGCTGGAATTTGGACATGGGTGCTGGCGCCCGGCTCCGTGACCAGCACGAAGCGAAGCTGGCGCCCGGCGCTGGAATTTGAACATGGGTGCTGGCGCCCGGCGCTGGAATTTGGACATGGGTGCTGGCGCCCGGCGCTGGAATTTGGACATGGGTGCTGGCGCCCGGCTCCGTGACCAGCACGAAGCGAAGCTGGCGCCGGCGCCGTGACCAGCACGAAGCGAAGCTGGCGCCCGGCGCCCGTGACCAGCACGAAGCGAAGCTGGCGCCCGGCGCTGGAATTTGGACATGGGTGCTGGCGCCCGGCTCCGTGACCAGCACGAAGGAACTGGCGCCGGCGCCGTGACCAGCACGAAGCGAAGCTGGCGCCCGGCGCTGGAATTTGGACATGGGTGCTGGCGCCCGGCGCTGGAATTTGGACATGGGTGCTGGCGCCCGGCGCTGGAATTTGGACATGGGTGCTGGCGCCCGGCTCCGTGACCAGCACGAAGCGAAGCTGGCGCCCGGCGCTGGAATTTGGACATGGGTGCTGGCGCCCGGCGCTGGAATTTGGACATGGGTGCTGGCGCCCGGCGCTGGAATTTGGACATGGGTGCTGGCGCCCGGCGCTGGAATTTGGACATGGGTGCTGGCGCCCGGCGCCCGTGACCAGCACGAAGCGAAGCTGGCGCCGGCGCCGTGACCAGCACGAAGGAACTGGCGCCGGCGCCGTGACCAGCACGAAGGAACTGGCGCCGGCGCCGTGACCAGCACGAAGCGAAGCTGGCGCCCGGCGCTGGAATTTGGACATGGGTGCTGGCGCCCGGCGCTGGAATTTGGACATGGGTGCTGGCGCCCGGCTCCGTGACCAGCACGAAGGAACTGGCGCCGGCGCCCGTGACCAGCAGGCGGGCTGGCGCCGGCGCCCGTGACCAGCACGAAGGAACTGGCGCCGGCGCCCGTGACCGCATCGGCAAGCCGGCGCCGGGCCCGTGCCAGCGCGGGCGAGGCCGGCGCCGAGGCTGCGTGTCGCTCGGTGTCCGGTGCCACGATGCGATCATCCCTTCCGATGTTTTCGTCGAATAACTAGTTTTTTCCTTAGTTCTATTTGAAGCTTGATTGTTTCCAAGGACTTTCGGGTATTGATTGCGTCTTTGACCGATTTTGACCCCAACAGTTAGCCCCCCAGCTAGCTAGGACCGTGGTTTTTGGTAACAGGTCCTAGCTTGCGATATAGTTGGATTGGAAGGTGTAGAGACGCAATCGTTTGCTGAAAGTCGGGATAAATAGTAATTTATTCTTTCCTTATAAAGATGGAGTAAGAATTTTCAGTCATTCTTACTTCATCACAAGGATTTTACCTTCTAAAGTTTCTCTCTCAAGAAAAATATCTTCAAGATCAAGATCCTCTAAAAGGAACTCTTCTTCTCACTCATCTTCGGGCGATTCTCCCGTCGATGAAGTGATTGCGCCGAAACACGAAGAAGAAGTTGACGAGGATATGAGGGAGGCATACTACATAGCTGTATGTGGCTCGTGTCCGCCTCCGCGAGACATTCCCATTCCCAGGAGACCCCAGAGGGCGCCTGGCGCGCCTTTCTCACCAAGCATGGTCTCTCCCGAGTACCTCACAACTCTTCGAAACTGTTACCAAGTTTTGAGTGGGGTAACGTTCCGGATTCCGACCGCTGGCGAGAGCGCAAGGGATCCTCCGCAGGGCTTCTTTACTTGCTATGAAGCTTTTCTTTCGTACTGCCACAAGTGGTTCCCGATCCCTGGTACCTTTGTCCGCGCGCTTCATTCTTTCGGACTTTCAATCAGCCAGCTTACTGTCCCCTCTTTGGAGAGTTGGCTCGGCGTGCTAGTCTCGAGTTATGAGTTAGGTATGGACCTTACTCCTAGTGATTTCGAGGGACTTTGGTATACCAAGCCAACGTCGACTGAAGGTTCGTATTCCGTGATCCCGCGGAAGAACATGGCCATAATCCAGGGGACTACTTCGAACCCCAAGTCGTGGTTTGATCGCTTCTTCTTCGTTCGAATAGATGGAGAATCCGTGGAGGAAAGCTGCCTTCACTTATTCCCTCAGGAGTGGAACTTCGACCGCGGTAACACGACTAATTCTCTTCTCTCTTTCATTTTCGTACTTTGAACGTGCATGAAGATAAAGCTTTTGTTTATCGTGCAGTTAACAAGATGGTCGCGCACACTCACGCCGACATTTTCGTCAAACGAGACCTTCTCCGGGAAAGGCCATTCTTCTGAAGTACTTTTTCCGTCGAATGTATTCGAAGTGCGGTGGAACTCCATCGATCCCGAGTCGCCTCTCAGCCTTCCGACGCCCCGTGTGACGTCGAGCCGACTGCTGTCTTGCCTGTTCTGAGGCGGAGACATAGGTCTCGGAAAGGCAAAGAAGTCGAATGTGAGACGGCCTCGGAAGATCGTTCGCCATTAGGAGGAGACTCTGGCCTTGCTCCGGGAGAAGGAGGTGGAACAAGCGAGTTTCCCCTGCCTAGCAATTTTTTCGATTGGCTCCCTCCAGCGTTTACTACTGATGAGTCGCTCGAGGATGACGTGAAGAAGAGGGATTTTGCTGAGGGTACTCAACGAATCAACGAGGTTTATCCTTTGAAATTTGATCATAGATATTACCATCGTTGGATATATATTTTTCTGATCCTAAGTTTATGCAGGGGATGAGGGTGTTCGGAACGGCACTTGATGAAAGCTTTCGAAGATCGAGGATCTCCCGCTTCAAAGCCGAGGAAGCCGAACGCGAACTATTCCGTTTCCGAAAAGAGGCTAAGGAACAAAGTCAGAGGCAGGCCGAACTTCATTCTCGGGCCCTTGTTCGTGCGGAAAGGAGAGAGAGGAGAGCGATCGCCGCCGAGATGGCGCGGAGGGCTGAGTCGTTCGCCATCGAGTTCGAGAGCTTGAAGGAAGCTAAAGAGTTTGTGGGTGATTTTCGCGAGTGCCGGGGATCGGTCGCTAACCTTCACAAGTCGCAAAAACCGGGTTTTTCCTTCCCCTCCGAGATTGCTGAGATGGAAGATTTTATGAGCGAATGCGCTCACGCTGAATCCTTAGTTCCTCCGATCGAAGGAAAGGTCAGGAAGCTTTGGGACCCCATCGAGTGTTGGGGTCAAAAACGGTTATCTTGAAATCTACGGCTAAAGACCTTCCCGAAACTCAAAAGATTTCCCGCAAACGACTGACAAGGGAAAGATCGGACAACGAAAAAACCCACGGACGGCAAGACCGCCTGGCGCCGGCGGCACGCTGGCTGGCCTGGCGCCGGCGGCACTCGCCTGGCGCCGGCGGCACGCTGACGCTGGTTGCCTGGCGCCGGCGGCACGCTGACGCTGGCTGGCCTGGCGCCGGCGGCACGCTGGACGCTGCCCGCCTGGCGCCGGCGGCACGCTGGACGCTGGCTGGCTGGCGCCGGCGGCACGCTGACGCTGGCTGGCCTGGCGCCGGCGGCACGCTGGACGCTGGCTGGCCTGGCGCCGGGCGCACGCTGGACGCTGCCTGGCCTGGCGCCGGCGCACGCTGGACGCTGGCTGGCTCATGCCGGGCGGCACGCTGGACGCTGGCTGGCTCATGCCGGGCGGCACGCTGACGCTGGCTGGCCTGGCGCCGGGCGGCATTCGCCTGGCGCCGGCGCACGCTGGACGCTGGCTGGCCTGGCGCCGGCGGCACCCGCCGTGGCGGGTCGGCCTGGCGTCGGTCCATGCCCTCGCCCCGTCTCGGTCCTATCGTGTCGGTTCGATCCCGCCTTTAGCTTGTTCGATCAGCCCTCGTGAGTTTGGTCCAATCAGGCTATGGCGGTTTACCGATTCCACGAAACATCGGATAAACATCAATTCGTCAAAAGGTAGCGGAAAACTCGGAGATAATTACGAAGACCGGCGAAAATGGAACATTCCGGAAGAGATAAGCTTGGCCCAAAGGCGAGGTCCATCACCCTAAGGCAAACCGACCTAGAAGTGGGTATATAAGGAGAGCAAGAGCGAAGAGAAAGGCATCGAAAATCCGAGAATTAGACTTAGAGCATCCTGCTAGCTTAGAAAAACTAGGGTTTAGGTGGTTAGACTGGCGGGCAAGGCTTAGGGCGTTTGGCTGCCTGCGACTCATATTTTTCTTTAATCGCAAATCTCTCGTCTTTGGAGAATCCTTGTACTCGTCCCTTTCATCTAATAAAACGTCTTCGGGCAAATATTTCAAACTCTTATTCTTATCTATTGAACTTTATCGATTTCGTGTGGCAACGCAGAGAATCTGGACCTTCAAGGAAAGTCGGGTTTACTTGGCTTTCCTCCGCAATCTTATTTATCGAAAATTGACGGTGTGAATTTCGGTTCCCACAGTTTGGCGCTAGAAGGAGGGGGGGACGGATCCTCTAACTCGAAAACCACCAATCGATCGGGTTCAGTATGACTTCTTCGTCAACCCGCAACATCGTATCTTTCGAGGATCGAGCAACGGCCCGAACGGTCAAAACTCACAACGATCTCCTCGTAATAGAACTCACGATCCAGGATATTGACGTAGCAAGGGTATTAGTCGACACCGGATGCTCGGCCAATATTATCTACAAAAGCACCCTCGAGAGGATGGGCGCCGATCTAAGCATCCCAGATGACCCCAGCCCGTATTCGACTCTCGAGAAATTATGACCTCGCTCAACTAACCTCCTAGTCAAAGCCGAGCGCCGCCAAAACACGGAATTCCTGGTGATCGATGGTCCAACATCCTACAATGCGATAGTTGGAACTCCCTCGCTAAACTCCATGAGAGCGATCCCATCAACATTCCACCTATGCCTCAAGTTCCCAACGCCTTCGGGTCGACAATACATGGTAATCAATGAGCAGCGCAGATCTACCTCGCTACCGAACTAAAACGGAAAACTCAAATCGAAACCTCTCGGAAAGCAAACGATTCACAACTCGCCGAAACCTTTTGGCAGTCCCAAAGAGCTGAGGCCCTGGAAGGGAAGCGTGAACCAACCTGGCGAGCCGGTGGTCTCAATCTGTCTCGACGATTCTTTCCCGAATGGTGTCGAGATCGGAGCTAACCTCCGCGAACCAATGAAAGCAGAGCTCATCGCATGCCTCAAAAGAACCTCAGACGCTCAGCGGCTGCGGAGGATATGCCGGAATCGACATTAGCGTAACATGTCACTTAACTTAACATCGACCCAACTCACAAACCCGTAAAACAAAAAGACGAAAGTTGGGACCTGAGCGCGTACATCAGTCAATGAGGAAGTCGAAAGACTCCTCAAAGTAGGTCGATAACGAAGTCAGGTATCCGGACTGGCTCGCCAACCCCGCCGTGGTAAAAAGAAAACGGCAAATGGCGGGTCTGTGGTCGATTTCACGGATCTGAATAAAGCTCTGTCCAAAGGATTGCTTCCGCTCCCACACATTGACCGACTGGTCGAAGAAACCGCTGGAAACAAGCTTCACATTCATGGACGCTTTTCCGGATACAATCAGATCATGATGAATCCCGACGACCGCGAAAAACTGCGCTCATCACGCATCGCTGAACGATTGCTATAAGGTAATGCCTTCGGTCTTAAAACGCAGGTGCAACATATCAGCGACTTCGTCAACAAAATGTTTGCCGAACAACTCGGCAAAACTATGGAAGTATACATCGATGATATGCTCGTAAAATCTCTTGACTAACACGCATCATATAGACCACCTAGAGGAATGTTTTGCACGACTCAACCAGCATAACATGAAACTCAACCCGCAAAATGTAGATTCGCAGTGGCATCGGAGAATTCCTCGGATACCTCGTAGCGTATCGCGAATCGAGGCCAACCCAAAACAAATCGGCCTTTGATAGAAATGGCCTCCCGAGAACCAAGCGAGAAGTCGACTACTAAGGAAGAGTGCGCTTTGAACCGTTTCATCTCACGCTCCACGGATAAGTGCCTACCGTTTTACGAGACATTGAAGGGAAACAAAAGTTCGAATGGTCCGAGCAATGTGAAAAGCTTTCCAGCAATTGAAACATTACTGGCCACTCCACCAGTCCTCGCAAAACGGTGGAAGGTGAACCTCTTTTCTCTATATCGCTGTTTCCGCGGCGGTCAGTGGTGTCTTGATCACGAGAGCGGCCGAACAAAACCAATCTTTTACGTAAGCAAGCGTTACTGGATGCGAGCTTCGATACCCTCTAATGGAAAAATTAGCATTCGCTGTCATAACCTCGGCAAGAAAACTAAGACCATATTTCCAGTCTCCGCGTATAGTGGTTCTCACCACGTTCCGCTATGGATAATCCTGCATAGTCCAAGTCAATCCGGAGGCTCGCAAAATGGGCAATCGAACTGAGTGATGCGACGTCGAATACCGCGGGGCGTGTGCAAAGTCCCGTACTGGCGGATTTCTTGGAAGAATTACCCACTAGAGACATGACTAACGAGGAACCAAACTCAACTTGGGTCCTCCACGTCGACGGATCTTCATCCAAACAAGGATCGAATCGAATCGGCTCACCTCTCCTAACGGGAAATCCTAGAACAGTCTTTCCGATTGGCTTTTCACGCTTCAAACAATGAGGCAGAATCTGAAGCACTTCGTCGCGGATGCGGCTGGCCCATGGGTTAAAATCCGTAATATTCACGTTTACTGCGATTCTCAGTTAGTCGCCAATCAATACAGCGGAGAATATGAGCGAGCGAAAGGATGGGCGATATCTAAAACTTCGTCCAAGAACTGGCTCGAAATTTGACCAGTTCGCCTCGACCAGAATTCCTCGCTTCGAGCGTCCAGGTGGCTGGCGCCTAAGCCTCCAAGCTCAGATCCGGGGCTCCAAAGAGTAATCGGTCGAATTCATCGAGCATCCGAGCATCGGACCACCAGTGGTCGTCAATCTAATCAGGCGAGATTGAAGATGCGGAAGAAGTCGAGGATCAGCCGGAAGCGGATGTGAACCCGACCGTATGGCTGCGACAGCCCTTGGTTAGAACCAATCAGCTATATCGTGAATGGAACCTTACCACGCCGAAAAATGGGCTCGTCAAAAGTAAAACAAGCGTACGGTATGTCACGATAGAGGAGAAATTTATAAGTTGTGTTTCTCGGTCCTCTCATGGCATCGCTGAAGGGAAAAAGCAAGAAGAATCATGAAGAAGGTCTATTCGGATCATCGGAAATCATTCTGGCGGAAGATCTCGCGGTTAAAATCAAACGCCACGGTTATTATTGGCCAACCATGGTAAAGACTGCGAAATTCGCCGGTCGCGAAAAATGCCAAAGGCATGCTCAAACAATCCATCAACCGAGATCCTCTCCTCGATCTCGTCCCCTATCCTTTCATCGCGATGGTCCATGGACATCGTCGGACCTATGCACCCATCAAAACAAAAGCTTCCTCCTAGTCCTTACGGTTTCTTTTCCAAATGGGTGGCGGAATCCTCACGAGTATCAAGGACACCAAGTCGAGAACCGTTTGGAAACATATCATAACTAGACATGGGGTCCTGCGAAATCGTAACGAGATAATGGATCTCAATTTATCTCTTTCGATTCGAAGCATTCTGCGAAAAATGGAAAATAACGACTTACAAAGTCAACTCCCAGATATCCGCAATAATGGACAGGCAGAAACCATCAACAAAACCGTCCTTGACGGACTCAAAAGCCTAGAGCGCCAAGAAGGCGATGGGCGGAAGAGCTCGAAGGAGTTCTTTGGTCGCATCGTACAACCCCAAGACGGACTACTGGTGAAACTCCATTCGCCCTCGTTCACGGAACGGAATGTATGATCGAATAGAAATTCCCGAGTGCGGAAGATTCCTCGAAGAGAGATTTAAACGGCGCTATGATGCTGGACAATCTCGACCTCATCAATGGCGCGCGACCAGGCACTCATTCGAATCCAGTTACCACACCTGCCGCAGGTACTACAACTCGCGTGCATCGCCAGCGAGTTCAAAGAAGGCGAGTCTTCTGCGAAAGTCTTCCAAAACACTGCCGAGCAGCAAAGAGGCGGGAAAGCTGGGAAGGACCGTACAAAGTCATAAAAGTAGTCCGACCAGGCTCATACCAAATCGCAAACATGCAAGGCGTCAAAATCGAGAACTTGGAATCGCGATGCACCTCAAAAATACTACCACTAAGCGATAAAGCGTGGTACAAAGAACTACTGAGATGGCTTGATCCTAGACAATGCGTAGGCAACTTCATGTCGGATTCAGCTATCCCCAATTTTAAAAGGGGAGTGGGTCATATACTCATATACTCCCACAAATTCGAAGACTCTAAAATTTTGAAACTTTTCGCGACTTTTCAAAATCAGCCGAGACGGCCACAACAGCGGATCTAGTGTCCACTAAGCGATTATCACATCCAAAACAAATCGGGATGGCCAACACTTCCGCGAGGCATTGTGAATGTGGGCGCTTCTCCACTGGTCAAACTTCGCGACCCTTGGTCCCGCTTCCAAAGCGGAACGACAGTTTTCTGGCTCGCGAACATTAAAGACATCCCAAAGCCATAAGCGTTTCAACCGCGAGAGCGGCGTAAAGGAAAAATCAACCTTCACTGCGAGCGTCGCTAACGCTTGAAGGACATTCTTTCCACAAAACATTGCAGGCGAAATCTTAGATCTCAAACATACGCGCACCTCAAAAGCGGTATCATTTCGTTGTTGCTGATCACAACAAGCGAACTCTAGCTCTAAACGGACAAATAGCGCAGCCGAGGGGTAGGCTCTCTTACATCCGACAAGGATAAACATAGCGCTATACAAGAAATCAAAATTTTGGTCTAGCTCTTAAAAAGGAAGTAGCTCGACTCACGCCAAAAAATCATATAAGCCGACAACAATTGCGGATTTTAAGCGGTGCAGTCAAGTTAAAATCGCAAAGCGAGTAAGCAACCGATTTGTCATCGCGAAGCCTCAGTCCGAGTAAACCTAGGTCTTGCCTAAACCCAGCCACGCTGGATCTTGACATCTCACAGACATAGTATGGTATCGAGATCAAAATTTGTCTCTTCACTTAAGCCTATTAGTTTCACGAGTTTTTGCGTAAATCGGTAAACCGCGGAAAATCTCGCTTTATCGCGGACAATAGATACGGTGATCATCGGGGAACTAGGAATGAGGCGACAACTCACACCCTCTTTCTCATACTTCAAAAAAGCTGAAGTTCATAAATAATCGAGCGTTTCATAGATTGAGACTGCGGAAATTCAAAACAAAACCCATAAAAGGGTAGGGATTGAAGCCACCAACGGCCAGTCCGGTAAATACATCATGGCCTCTTAAGCGGCGAAGCATAAAAAGCGAAATCGGAAGGGATTGATAAACCTAGGCGGCTCGGGGCGTCATCTTCATCTCACTTGCGGCGGGGAACAGCCTGCCCGTCGCCTCCCTCGGTCGCATCGCCACTACCCGCCTCGTCCAGCGCCACCCTGTAATCTTCTCCCAGCGCTCCCGATCTTCGAGTTTTTGTCGGAGCTAAGGAGGATACGTCGGCTTGAACCGGCGAGGATCGAATCGAAATCTCCCTCGGTGGCCGCTCTCCTTCTGAGGGCGATAATCGGCTTCCTCGAGTCAAAGGCGGGGCCTCGTTACCTCAAAGCAGCTTCGAGCTCGTTGGGACTCCCCTCGATCCCGCTAAAGCAGTCCCTCTACGGACAGCTATCAAGGACTCAAACAGGATGGCCATCCTCGTGGGGCGACCATAGAAGTGTCGGCTGGGATCGGCAACCTCGAGGATCTGGGCGTTCATCTCCTCGTGAGCTGAACCTTCTCACACGAGCGGCGGACTTCGAAGATTTACTCCTCTTCTTTCTTCTTTGATACTTGAGCTGCGGTCTTCCCAATTCGCTCAGATGCTGATCACGAACCTCAAGCTGGGGCGTCGGCGGCATGGGTGTCCTCGGCGAGTGCCAATGCGGCCTTGTGCGGCGGCTTCCTCGGCGACTCCAGTTCGCCGATGAGGCGAATGACTTCCGACCACTTTTCGCCAAGCATTCCGTCGATCGAGAGACACAAACAGTCATAAAAGGAAGGGTAAGTATCATGCCATAAAGAAAAAAGCGGTGCAAAATTACGGACAAAATCAGACCTTGGAGCGATGGCAGCGCAAGCGGCTCGAGAGTCGCTTTCCTAAATCTTCGCACCCGCTTCTTTTAGCTCGGGACCTTAGCGCCAGCTCTTGCCACCCTTGCGCGGCACCAGCGCCAGCAGTCCCAAGGCGAGTTCCCTCTTCAGGGAAGAGGTGCAGATTCTATCAGCGTCATCTCTTGAGAGATCCGATCAGGGCGGTCGAAGAACCGATGGATGGATCTGAACATCAAGAGTCTGTTCAGGAACAATAACCCCTTCTGTAGGCGGGAGGGCATCGGATGGGACTTCGAGCTAGGAACCAAAGGAGCAGGCAAAGGAGTTGGAGCCGCTGAAGGAACATCGGGCGCTCTCGGCCTCGCCCGCTTTGAGCCTTTCACAGCACTACCGGATAGCTTAGCCTTGAAAGAATCAAACCCATCAGTCAGGGACGGAATAGACTCTTGAATCCACCTGAACGGCGGAGCTTGACTGGTCGGAACCGACGAGCCTGGCCGGCCTCGCCCATCTCAACATCGAACCACTCTTTTCAACTTGGGATGAAGACATTTTCTTTCGAGAGAAGAAGAGAGAATTTGGAAAGATGTGAAGAATGAGAAGGAGGGTTGGCTACTTATAAGAAAAAGAGGAGAAGACACAGGTTCTCTCAAGGAAAATCCTTAGTCAAGATTTCGATTTTCAAAAAATTAGATCACTCGCCCGCAAAATCGCCTTCGACCTTACGGGCTGGGGTTAACTGTTGGGGTCAAAACGGTTCTCTTGAAATCTACGGCTAAAGACCTTCCCAAACTCAAAAGATTTTCCGCAAACGACCGACAAGGAAAAGATCGGACAACGAAAACCCACGGACGGCAAGACGGCCTGGCGCCGGGCGGCACTCGCCTGGCGCCGGGCGCACTGGCCACGCTGGCCGGTTCATGCCGGGCGGCACTCGCCTGGCGCCGGGCGGCACGCTGGACGCTGGCTGGCCTATGCCGGGCGGCACGCTGGACGCTGGCTGGCCTGGCGCCGGGCGGCACGCTGGACGCTGGTTGGCCTGGCGCCGGGCGGCACTCGCCTGGCGCCGGCGCACGCTGGACGCTGGCTGGCCTGGCGCCGGGCGCACTTCGCCTGGCGCCGGCGCACTCCTCGCCTGGCGCCGGGCGCACTCTCGCCTGGCGCCGCGGCACGCTGGACGCTGGCTGGCCTGGCGCCGGGCGGCACTCGCCTGGCGCCGGGCGGCACGCTGGACGCTGGCTGGCCTGGCGCCGGCGGCACTCGCCTGGCGCCGGCGGCACTCGCCTGGCGCCGGCGGCACTGCCTGGCGCCGGGCGGCACTTGTCGTGCGGGTCGGCCTGGCGCCGGTCCGCTGCCCTCGCCCCGTCTCGGTCCTATCGTGTCCGGTTCGATCCCGCTTTAGCTTGTTCGATCAGCCCTCGTGAGTTTGGTCCAATCAGCTATGGCGGTTTACCCGATTCCACCAAACATCGGATAAACATCAATTCGCCAAAAGGTAGCGGAAAACTCGGAGATAATTACGAAGACCGATTTAAAATGGAACATTTCCGAAGAGATAAGCTTGGGCCCAAAGGCGAGGCCCATCATCCTAAGGCAAACCGACCTAGAAGTGGGTATATATGAGAGCAAGAGCAGAAGAGAAAGGCATCCCGAAAATCCAGAATTAGACTTAGAGCATCCTGCTAGCTTAGAAAAACTTGGGGTTTAGGTGGTTAGACTAGCGAGCAAGGCTTAGGACGCTTTGGCTGCCTGCGACTCTATATTTTTCTTTAATCGCAAATCTCTCGTTTCTTCGGAGAATCCTTGTACTCGTCCATTTCATCTAATAAAACGCCTTCGGGCAAATATTTCAAACTCTTATTCTTATCTATTGAACTTTATCGATTTCGTGTGGCAACGCAGAGAATCCGGACCTTCAAGGAAAGTCGGGTTTACTTGGCTTTCCTCCGAAATCTTATTTATCGAAAATTGACGATGTGAATTTCGGTTCCCACATCGAGGTTTCGGAGGACACGGTGGAGGCCGAAGCAGGCGGAAGCGCGGATGGCGTGGATGAAGAAGTTGACCAGCCTGTTACTTCGTTCGGGATCTTCACGTCCGAATACCTTGACCTTGATTACTAAGGATTGTTGTCGGGATTATATCCCTTTATCTTGATAGCTGTTTGCGTGGCCGTGTGAGGCCTGTTTATTTGTATATGCCGCGACCGTAGGAGGTCGCGTAACCTTTGTATATTTCGGGACTGGCCGTTGGTGGCTTCGAATCCCTGCCGTTTCCGCGGCTTGAATATATATCATGTGTATTTTGCCTTGTGCTTTGATTTATACTTTCGTCAAGTGTAGAGGGTAGAATGCGAGTAGTCACTTCGTATTCTAACTCTTATTTTGTCGCTAGGTCCGTGTACTACTTTGTAGCGAGTGTTTTAGGTGTTAGCGATGAGAGACATGTTTTTGGATCTCGTATCTCGTGTCGATACTATGCCTGTGATTTCAAGATCCAGCAAGACTGGGTTTAGGGCAAGACCTAGGCTTACTCTCAGCTTTAAGGCTATGCGATGACTGATCGGCTTTCGTTTTGCCTGTTAGTGATTTCGTCCTGACTCGCGACAGCTTTAAAATCCGCTAATTGTTATCGGCTTATATGATTTGTTTAGGTGCGAATCGAAGCTACTTTCGCTTGGAAGAGTTAACCAAAATTTTGACTTTGTATAGCGCTATGATATCCTTGTCGGATGTAAGAGGACCTTGAAAAGGTCTGACTACGGTTTGTATTAGTGAACGCTTTCGTGTTCGTCCGTCGGGCCAATCGACGGGCGCTTGTTTTAAAGTCACAGGTGGACTGTTCTGATGGATGATGCGATTTTGATACCTTTGGGAAATTGCGACGCCTCGCTTTTCAGAAGATATGATTTTCGCTTTTCCAAGCCTGGCGCCAGCGGCACCGGCCTGGCGCCCGGCCCGGCACCCGGCGCCTGGCGGCACTTGGCCTGGCGTATGCGTCGCGAATTGACCTGCGTCGGTCGCGGCCCTCGTCGGTCGGTCCTATCGTGTCGGTTCGATCCGCTTAAGCTTGTTGGATCAGCCCTCGTGAGTTTGGTCCAATCAGCTATGGCGGTTTACCCGATTCCACGAAACATCGGATAAACATCAATTAAATCCAAGGTAGCGGAAAACTTCGGAGATAATTCGAAGACCGGCGAAAATGGAACATTCCGGAAGAGATAAGCTTGGGCCCAAAGTGAGGCCCATCATCCTAAGGCAAACCGACCTAGAAGTGGGTATATAAGAGCAAGAAGCGAGAAGAGAAAGGCATCGAAAATCCGAGAATTAGACTTAGAGCATCCTGTAGCTTAGAAAAACTTGGGGTTTAGGTGGTTAGACTAGCGGAGCAAGGCTTAGGGCGTTTGGCTGCGACTCATATTTTTCTTTAATGTAAATCTCTCGTCTTCGGAGAATCCTTGTACTCGTCCATTTCATCTAATAAGCGCCGGGCAAATATTTCAAACTCTTATTCTTATCTATTGAACTTTATCGATTTAGGTGTAGCCTTGAGAATCGGACCTTCAGGAAAGTCGGGTTTACTTGGCTTTCCTCGAAATCTTATTTATCGAAAATTGTGATGTGAATTCGGTTCCCATCGAGGTTTGAGGAGGACGGTGGAGGCGAAGCAGTGAGAGCGGATGGCGTGGATGAAGAAGTTGACCAGCCTGTTGCCGTTCGGGATCTTCGTCGAATACCTTGACCTTGATTACTAAGGATTGTTGTCGGGATTATATCCCTTTATCTTGATAGCTGTTTGCGTGGCGTGTGAGGCCTGTTTATTTAATATGCGCTGACCGTGGGGTCGCGTAACTAATATATTGGGACTGGCCGTTGGTGGCGAATCCTGCGTTTCAGCGTGAATATATATCATGTATTTTGCCTTGTGCTTTGATTTATACTTTCGTCAAGTGTAGAGGGTAGAATCACGGTAGTCACTTATTCTAACTCTTATTTTGTCGCTAGGTCGTGTACTACTTTGTAGCGTGTTTTAGGTGTTAGCGATGAGAGACATGTTTTGGATCATTATCGGTGTCGATACTATGCCTGTGATTTCAAGATCCAGCAAGACTGGGTTTAGGGCAAGACCTAGGCTTACTCTCAGCTTTAAGGCTATCGATGACTGATCGGCTTTCGTTTTGCCTGTTAGTGATTTCGTCCTGACTCGCACAGTTTTAAAATCCGCGAATTGTTATCGGCTTATATGATTTGTTTAGGTGCGAATCGAGCTACTTTCGTTTGGAAGAGTTAACCAAAATTTTGGACTTCTTGTATAGCTATGATATCCTTGTCGGATGTAAGAGGACCTTGAAAAGGTCGACTACGGTTTGTATTAGTGGCGTTTACGTGTTCGTCCGTCGGAATCGTCGGCCAGTTTGTTTTAAAGTCACGAGGTGGACTGTTCTGATGGATGATCGCGATTTTGATACCTTTGGGAAATTCTCGCGTTTTTCAGAAGATATGATTTTCGTTTTTCCGAAGTTTTGATGCGTTACTGTGTTAAGCATGCTTTGAAAGTTTGATAGAAAGAATTTTATTGAAATTTTTTGAAAATTTCGAATCCATATCTTGGATATTTCGTGTTTTTGTGGGAGAATAGGAGTATCGTACCTACCCCCTTTTGGTGAGGGGATAGCTGAACTTCGCCGGGTTCGACGAGCTGCCTACGATACCTCTTCGAGGATCAAACCATGTAGTTCTAATTGTTGTTGCAGGCGTTTTACTCCCGTGTGTATTCGTTCGATCGTCTACTAGTCGGATCAGTGGTTTGTCGCGAGGTCGAGTTATCTACTTTTCGGCGATGGACTCGAGACTTTGTCGCTGTCTTGAATCGTTGCTTGTTCGGATGATTCGGATCATCTTTTGAGTTTTAGGAAAGTTGTGTGATTCCTTTGCTGCGGGGTTGGCCGCGGCGTTCGATCTTTTCGCAGTTTGAACTTCGGCCAGGTAGCGAGTCGACTGTTGACTACCAGTTCTGCGGTTCGGTTGGGGTCGGAAATTTGATGCGAGGTGATATGTGGGCGGATGCTGCCTTGGAGTTGATCAAAGGGGTTCCAATGATGGCATTGTAGATGGCGGGTTGTCGACTACTGCAAACTTCGGCGATCTTTGTGATTTCCTTAGCCATGGCCGGAGCTTAATGCTCGAGGGTCATGGAGGTGACGCCATAAACCAGTCAGGGTTTTGGCTCGAGGCGACTTCCCGAGTGGGATCTTCATCGTAAAGGGTGTCTCGAAGATGCGTTGACCGTGCTTCCTTTATCAACAAGGATCGCGTAACCGAGATCTGGATCACCAGTCGATGACTAGAAGATCGTAATGAGTTTTGTCGATTCGACAGTTTCTTGTTCAGCGATGGTGGTTGGTTGGGAATATAAGCTAGGAATCCAGTTGGAGCTCGTCTCGGCTTTTCACCCGTAGGCTTTGATTGACGAGACTGAGTATTGGTAAAACTGTGATCCTCCGATGATCATATTCACCCTCTGACGGCTGCTGTTGTTCCCTTGGTCGTCATGTCTCCTTCCGCGCTTCTTACCCGATTGACTTTCAAGCGCGCGGTCTTCGGGGACAGCCTTGTTGGTTTTTGGGCGGTCGGACTCCAGGAGCAAGTCCTTTATACCCTTGACCTTCGACAGTTCGCCGGCGAGGAGCTTTGCGGCGAGCCTGGCGCCAAGAACCTTGCAGTTCGCGGTGGAGTGACCTCTGGTTTCGTGCAACTCGCAGTAGGAATTATCCTTGTACTGGTTCCTGGTCCAGGTGTTTCCGGAGGTTTTGCCTTGCTCCGAGTTGATGGCGTAGTTATGCTCACCTTGGGCGTCTTCCCCTTCGTGATGGACGTACTTGTCGTTACGAGAGGGTTTCTTCTTTGAAGACGTTTCCTGTGGCCCGTGCTTTTGCGATAAGACTCTCATCTCTTCTTCCATGACGATGAAGTCCGTTGCCTTGTGGAGGGTATCCTGGATCGTCCCTGGTTTCTCCAGCAATATCCACTTTCGGAACTTTGACTTGTACCAGAGAGTTTTCCTCAGGGCGTCGATTGCGACTTTGTCGCTGATACCCGTCACTCTGGCCATCACCAGCTTGAACCTTCTCATGAAGTCGCGAAGTGATTCGTCTTCCTTTTGAGCCAGACTCCATAGGTCCACGTCGGAAGTTTCTCTGTCCATGAACATGGAGTACTGTTTGAGAAATGCCGAGGCTAGTTGGTGGAAACTTCCGATGGAATTTCTTTTGAGCCGAGAGAACCATTCTAGCGCTGCGCCCCTGAGATTTTCGACAAAGAGAAGGCAGTGACCGGCGTCTCGTTCGCGCTCCGGGAGTTTGCATCTTCCCATCGCGATCTTGAAGGACTGCAAGTGTTCCATTGGATCTGTGGTTCCATCGTAGACGGAAATTCTGATCTTTCCAGGGTCTGAGATACGTGTCTCTGTGATCCGAGCGGTGAACGGCGTTTTTCGTGCTTCCTCGAGAAGTCTGTCGATCTCGGGAGCGGCACTAGTTGCCTGGTGAATTTGTGATTTCACCGCTTTTACCTCGGCTACTGTTTTTGCGAGGGACTCACGGAGATCGTGGATCTCGCTATCGCTACCTGCGTTTTTCCGAGCTTGTCGGCGCTGGTTACGATAAACCCGAGTTTGATCCTCCGCCAGTTCTTCCTGTTCCATCCAGTAGAGTTCTTCTTCCTCTTCTGTCATGGATTTTTCGAAGGAGACCATCTGTCGGGCAGACTGACTACGGGTCCTTCTAGGATGAACATCAGCGCTATCGTCCGAAGGATCGGACCGATCGCTAATGCCCAAGTCCATTCGCTCGACGTTGCTTTCTTCGTTGTCCCCAGTTGGAGGTGGAAAATTCTCCGTGGTCGGTTGCGCACCCAGTTGGAGAGGTTCGTCATGTTTCTGGCCTGGAGGAGTCTTGTCCGCGCGTGCAGCTCGATCGCCTGGAGTCTCGAAGTCGAGTCTTCTGCCGCTGCGGGCTCTTGTGATCCCTCGTGGGACCTTGCTCTTGGCCTTCGCAGTTAAGGTTTCCACCTGTTTTGCGAGAGAGGCCACGAGTTTTCCTTGTTAAATGCGCTTTGTTTACGGCGGGCGAACATCTCCTTCATCTGGTCGAGTATAGTGGTGTCAGTGATGACCGTTGATACGTTCCCAGCTGGAGTATTGGTCGCGTTGGCATCGACGGGAGCTCCGTCGTGCGCTTGCGGGTTGTCAGTGTTGGTCGCCATATCAGACCGAGCGTGTGTGGTTCGCAGTGAGATAGATCCGCACTCTCCTTCTAGCGCCAAACTGTGGGAACCGAAATTCACACTGTCAAATTAAGTTGATTTGGAGGAAAGCCAAGTGAACCTAGCCTTCCCTGAAGGTCCCGGTTATCTGCTGGGCCACACACGACACAATCAGTACGACAAAGAGAATAAGAAAAACGGAATGAAAATCGTAAGAAAAAGAATAGAGCAAAAGATCTTATTTCCGAATCCGCGTTTGAGCGTGGACAACAGGTAAGAGCCTTGGCTACAAGAGCTGTCGGCAAGTTCGCTAGTCTAGCAACCTAAGTTCTAACCTAGTTGAGTCGCAGCTCGCTAGTAAAAACGGAAAATAATGCCTAAGTTGCTCTAAGTGCTATGTTGCTCTGAAAAAGTTCTCCCTTTGCTCCTCGCCCCAAGCTCTCCTTATATACTCCTCTTTAAGACGGTCTATTCTTCCTTTGGGCCGAATCTATCGCGAATCGGGCTTCTTTCCATTTCCACCGGTCTTCATGTTTATCAGAAAACTTGACATTTATCTTCAAGAAACTTCACATTTATCTTCGGGAAACTTGACATTTATCTTATGTTAAGATAAACATGGGGTGTCATGTCCATCTCGACTTGGTTTCCTGGAAAAATCGCAAGTGGGCCAATTCGGTCGCGTTCGGGCCTTTTGGGGCCGTTGTTTCGACCGTCGACGTTTTACGGTTTTTCCGAGAAACCAACCTGTCATGATACTTGTTTTGCTGAAAGAACCTCAATTCACCGTATAGTCTAGATGACTGGTGTTTTTAGAATAATCGTGATCGTTTTATACGACGAATCGAGATTCATTCGTCAACCGAACCTTCGGTGGTCTCCCGAAGCTTTCCCAATTTATTTCGACCAAGAAGAAATGGGGTTCTTGGGTTTCTTGTCTCCAAGGAGTTGAACGGTGAGTCTTCGAGTAAGGATACAAAGCGCAAAGTTGGACTAGTTTATTGAGACGGTCTTGCGGGAAGAAGATCGCACTTGTCCAGTGGTCCGTACTTAGGCGCCTGGAATTTGGACATGGGTATTGGCTCCCGGCGCCTGGAATTTGGACATGGGTGATGGCGCCGGCTACAGGACCAGCACGAAGCGAAGCTGGCGCCGGGCGCTGTGACCAGCACGAAGCGAAGCTGGCGCCGGGCGCTGTGACCAGCACGAAGCGAAGCTGGCGCCGGCGCCTGCTCTATGACCGCACGGGCGAAGCCGGGCGCCGGCGCTAGGTGCCAGCATCGGCGATCCGGCGCCCGGCGCCAGACGGTGAGCCAGCGCCCGGCTCCCATGACCGCACGGGCGAAGCCGGGCGCCGGGCGCTGTGACCAGCACGAAGCGAAGCTGGCGCCGGCGCCGGCCGGGCTAGGCCGCGGTCCGCCTCTTCTGGTGTCCGGTACACGATGTGATCATCCCTTCCGACGCTGTCGAATAACTAGTTTTTTCCTTAGTTTTATTTGAAGCTTGATTTTTTCCAAAGACTTTCGGGTATTGATTGCGTTTTTGACCGATTTTGACCCCAACATAAATAGTTAAATTTATACTATATTACTTTAGTAATATATATATATATATATGTTTATATTATATTTGGTTTAATAATATTAAAACAAATCTATTTTAATATAAATAAATATATATATATATATATCACATAAAATAGATAATTTCCTAGGACAATAAAAATCAATCATTGTAAAAATTTCTGAAAAAATTGGTAAAGAATTCAAAAATATTTATACTATTATTTACAAATTATTTTTTCGATCTTACGTTAAAAATTATAGTATTTAAAGTCTTTAGTACCCTTAATAAATAATTAGATTATAGTTGTTAATATAGAATTACCCACAAATAAAAAACGAATTTCATTAATTTAATAATCATCATTAACTAAAAAGATTCTATTTTATTTTATTCAAAAATATTTTGAAAATAAATATAAATACTTGTATATATTTTCTGTATATATGAATGTTTTCAAGTTTATTTTACATAGTAAAATATATTTTTTATCATATATAAAAGATTTAATATTTAATTAATTACTAAATATTTTAAAAGTATGAAAATAATTTATTCTAATGATTTTTGAATTGATCATATATTTAAATATAAGCCCGCAAGTGCGGGCAAAACAACTAGTGGAGAGTGTTTACATATCTAATCAGTCATAACATCTAACAATAAAGTTTTCTTAATTTACCATACTATGTTTTCTAAAAAAATTTAACATAAAATATAAGAAATTATAATTTAAAAAGATTCAAATATTGATACTATATTTATTGTTACACATAATTCAATTAAAAGAATAAATATGTCGTGATTTTAGTTGAGATTTAAAAAACATATATATTGGCTAAAATTGAATTACTAACTAAGATCGTCTATGTATTGTTAACAAACTAATTGTAATAGAATGATTAGAAGAATAACATATTCTTAATATATTGTTGAAATTAATAAAACTTTTCATCCTATGTGTATTTTGAAATGTTAATTCAAAATTCTAAATAATTATTGGATATAAAACTTTTCCAATTAGGGCAATATTTACAGAATATACTTTTGAGAATATTCTATTTTTAGTTACTGGAATGCATTAATTACCATAGTTATTGAAAAAATTATTATCATTTTATGGATAGTATTAATTACCATAGTTATAGGGAATATTCTATTTTTAGTTTAAATTAAATGTTAATGAGAGATACTTGTAAATATATTGACATACAGGGGCAAGATCCTAAATTTTTGAAATAGGATCATGCTTTAGTAGTATAGATTTATTACTAATGAAGATAGTGTATATATTTTTAAAAAAAAAAATATTTATAATACGTGAGAGTTTTTTAAAAATTTAACACAATAACGAACATATATATTTTTGATGAATAACTTTATCATATATAAATAATTTTATATTCTGTTTAAAACTTTGAGAACATAAACAATAACTTATTATAATATTATTTTTAGTAATCTATTTATTGAAGTAATTGTAAAATAATTATGCTTGTATATGCAGACAAAACAACTAGTTGCAATAGTAATTAAGACTTTTAATCTTAGTATCATTTACCTATACTTTCTTATATGTAGAATAATGGTGGTAATTATGTCCGTATATGCAGACAAAACACCTAGTTGCAATAGTAATTAAAACTTTTAATCTTAGTATCATAATTACATCTACTTTCTTACATGTAGAATAATGGTGGTAACTATTTTGACACTCCGCATACGGCTTTACCAAACAACCAAAAGAAAATATAATATATAGAGAAAATTAGCTCTCATAGTCCTGTTCTAAAACGCGCCGCCTAGAGCCGCAAAGTCGCCAGAAAAGCGCTATCCGGCCATCAACCGTGGCGAATTGGACAAAATCGGTGAAAAAAATCGGATATTTACGAAAACCTCAAGTTATGGCTCGTTTTGTCTAAGATTTGCAAGAAAACGGAAAAAATTATGAAGAAAGTTGATCTGAAACTCGTCTAATAAGGGGAGCCGTCACTGTAAAACGCAGAAAACCCTTAAAACATAAAGAGGAAGACGATATGTAAATGACAAAATTACCCTTCATTTAACTTAAATATTAAAAAACGTATTAAAATGATTTTTACAGGCCTCAAACCTGGGTTGCTATCCGGACAAAGGTAGTCTTAACCGCTACACTACACAACCTCTCTTGTACTTCTGTACAAATGTATCACATATAAGCAAAAGAAATCGCCGATTAATCCACGCATAAACTCCGATTTTCTCATTCGGCGCTAGACGGAACCCAAACGTACGCGTAACACCTAGCGAATTTCCGAACATTGGTCTCATACTAGTAAAGTCGCTTACCCTGTTTAATATATTAGTCAACGTCTTACCCAGGGGTGGAACTACTTACATGGAGGGTGGGGCACGTGCCCCATGTTAACTTTATATAATTTTTTGTTTACAAAAATAATTTTGAGCATGTAAATCTAATATATTTGTTGTTTTAAATATACTTTTCCTTACAAAAATAAACTTTAAAAAAAAATTTAAAAAAGAATTATTGATTCGCGGGTGTCGCATTTCAGAATCTCCTAACCCGCATCCGTCCCACTTAAGAATTAAAATATCCCCATGGGAAGGACAAAGCACCTCAAGAGCTGTTGAATCAGAAGGCTGGAAGTTCTCCCTATAAGCTCGCCAGCTAGCAGCAAGATCAAATGGTGAAACTCTGTCAGCATTGATGAAGACTCGAAATTCAAGAATCACATCACCTTCCAGCTTAAAAAGAGCTACCCTAGCATCTCCTTGCAACGAACCACCCGTAAGAAGCCTATTTTCACCTTCCTCCGCTATGCAAGGCGTGTTTCTGTACTTTGGCTTCAACAAAAACTTGAAATCCAAGGTCTCTACACATCAAAACCAAAAACCAAGAGAAGAACCTTAGATCATAACATTGGCATGACCTCTATACTAAACGATCGCCTAATCAAATCCTCCAAATCGAGTCAATTCACATACAAAAGAAAGAACAATACCGTGATCAGGAGGAACAACGAAGCTCAGCATCGAGATTGAAGCCGATTCACGTAGCAGGGGAAGCTATCAAGGAAAAATCAACGAAAGGAGAAACGCTATCAAATTAGAATGATGAATCGGAAGCGATCCAATCGCACAAAGACGAAGAACAAAAATTACAAAGTCAAACCGATGCTCACAGCTTTAGAAGGATCCCAAGAGCCGATCATAGGAACAAAGCCGTAGATATGAGGAGTAAGCTTGCCTTGAACCTTAGAGTTCTCCATTTTCAGTGAAACGTAGAGCTGACCTCCTCCGCCGCCATTGGAACCATCGTCCTCTTCTTCAGTAGTCTTCGATGCACCCGACCCCATCGCTATTTTGTTTCGTTCTTCGGATTTGAATTTAATGAGGAATCAAACGGATAAGAGAGAGTTGAGAGATCAGAGGAGAAACGAAGCCGCTCCGAATCAAATGCTGATATGGACCACAAGGGGTCAAAAAAATCTCATATGGACCTCTTGTTTTTTTATTTAAAAATGAATTAAAAATAATTCAAAAATAGGAGAAAAAGACCATGAAACTTAAGAACTTTAACTTATTTACAAACCCAACCACCGCCCATTAATCCGACCCTATCCCACTTGCTAACCCTAATTCCCAATCGGACCCAATCTCTCCATTCCATTTCCTTCGATTTCGAAATACACATAAGCAACCTACGATCTCATCCCTCTATCTCTTAACTCGATTTCGATTCTAAAACACCCAGATTCAAGCATCAATCATCCAATTTCGTTTGCATCATTCAACAATGCCACCGAAAACAAGACTCGCCGAGATGAAGGAGAAGGGAGGATCGCCGGATAAGACGACGAATGAGTCACCGGCAAAGAAGAAGAAATCTGCGGCGGAGACGAAGAAGAAGGATTCCGCCATAAAGGAAATAAAATCGGCGGTGCAAAGGAGGAGAGAAGCCATGAAGAAGAAGAGAGCGGCAAAGAAGAAGAATAGTGAAGTGGAGAAGAAGAAGAAGAAGAAGTGGAACCGCAGAGAAGAGGAAGCGAGACAGTGGTATAGACGGTGGATCCTCGCCGAATCCAACCAAGAGGACTCGGAACACCGCTTCTCCACCGGAACATCAAGGTGATCATTCTCCGACACCAGCGGAATTGCCTTCTCAGGTTGATAGCGAGGGTACGCCAAGCGGAGCGCTTCTGAATCAGCCACAAAGATCACCTATTCAGGCACCTAATGAGGCGGAGAATCCACTGCAAACTCCAGTTTCAGATACTTCCACAAAGAGCCCTTCACGTCGTGTAGATGACAACGATGAGGAGATTGGTTCTAACAACAGAGATTCACGCCCTTCTGAAGCTACCATTGACAATGACGTGCAAAGAACGGTAAACAAGTCAATTTGAAATGGTTTTGGAAAATTTTTATGATAGGGTCGAACAAACAAATAGGTTGAAATTATATAAGTATTTTAATTAGTAAAACTAAAGAATGAAACTAGTTCAACTGGTAATAATATGTTGTAAAACAGATTCAGTGGAACTAGTATAACTAGTACAACCACGCTAATTGTAACTTATATAACTGGTACAACTATCAAAAGTATAACTAGTTTAACTAATACAACTGAGTATTGTATAACTAGTACAACTAATAGAGAAGTATTATTAGTGTAAGTAGGATAACTCATTTAGTTTTTCTGTATAACTGGGTTAACGAGATGGTACAACTAGGCTTACTGGTACAACTAGTAATATTTGTTTAGTTTAATTCGTGTAACTGGTACAACTAAGTGATTTTATGTTGTATAACTCGGTTATTTATTCAGTGTATTTTGTGTTCTAATTTGTGTTTTCAGGTTGGGGATAATATGGCCGTAGAACCAATGAGACCTGTTGGTTTTTTATTCAAGCCGAGCGAGTATGGGACGGTTTGCAAGCTCTCCTCAAGGTGCCACCAACACGATTTTCTGGAAAAAATTGAAAACTTTGAGGAGTCAGAGAAGAGCTGGTTTCAGAATCACCCTCAATTCAAGCATATATTTCACATGGATTGTTGCAAACATAGAAAGGTTCAGGGGCTGTGGATGTTGCTACTTCGTTGTATGCATACAGGAAAGGATCGACAAGCTTGGTTTGGAGTAAACGGTGTTCCAGTTAGATACTCCATCAGGGAACATGCCCTCCTCACTGGTTTACACTACGGAACATACCCTGAAAACTATCCGAGCATAGTGAGGATGAAGTTTGCGAGCGAAGGGAGGATGAAGTTTGCCACAAAGCATTTTAAGCACCTGCAAAAGAAGACTACAAAGAAGAAGGGGAAGAAACAGGGTCTGAGAGTGACAGAAGCGGATGTCTTAGAGAAGCTTTTGAAGATGAAAGCTGATAGTAGTAATGAGCGCCTGAAGATGGCGGTTCTTTACTTGTTGACCAGGGTAATAAAAGGAAGGTCAAGAAATGGATACTTCATTGAGCCTTTCATTCTCCAGGCGGTAGATGATCTGGATTTTTGCATCAAGTTTCCATGGGGCCGTTACACATTTGATGATTGCATGAAGGAGATTTTTCACATGAGGGATCATTTCGCTACGAAAGGGTTCGAAGAGAATCTGCAGTGGACATTTCCTGGGTTTATTATCCTTTTGGAGGTATATGAATTGTGTTTTTCATAAGTATATTTGTTATTATATAACTAATATGATTGAGTGAAATGATGTGCAGATATTGGCTTTTGAATGTATCCCTGTCCTTAGGGAACGTTTCAGAGATCCTGTTCCAAACTGTCTCGCAGATTGCCCAAGAATGTGCAAATTGAAGTTCAAGAGGACTGGGACAAGAGGATTTCCATTGGAGGATATTTATCAAGCGCTTGGAAACACAAAGGTAAAAGATTTTAATTTTTAAATATTGTTTGTGATATTTTCTTAAAGTTCATAGTTAATTTTAAGTGTGATTTGTTGTTGGTCATATTTCAGGTGATTTCAAGTGTTCTGGAACCACAGGGAGGTGAACTAGACCTCTTGTATGAAATCATGGATGAAGGGACTGTGGAAGACGTGGAGCTGATACATGATTCAGATAAGCCAGATATAGCCGTTGACGGTTGGAACCGGATCCTTGTAGAACCGGAAGGAAAAATATTTTGGGAGGATCTATTCGAGATGGATGTGAGAACCCGGTCTACCACACAGGAACAATCCGAGCCTCATGGTATCTTCGAAGGACATGAGGAAGAAAGAGTGTGTGAGGAACCCGAGGCAAAGGGGCGAGGCAGGTCGTGAGAGTGTAAAAGAGTTGGAGTTGAGATTGAACAAGAGAATGGAAGATGGATTTGCATTGAGGGACGAAACAATTTGTCTTCTGGCAGCAAGAGTAAAGGAGTTGGAACAAGACAAGATTCAAAGAGAAAATTGGTCATTCCAGTTTGGTGAATATGTTACTGGTGAGACTTCAGGAGACTTAAGAAGAGGTAATTGGTTTTATTATTAGTTTATTATTATGAATTTGCATTGGGTTTATTTTGATGCGGTATCATTTTTATTATGTCGTAGATAATATTGGTGATCATGAAAAGGATGGTGATGGAGAGGCTGAGAAGGATGGCGAGAAGGAAGTTGAGAAAGATGGTGAGAAGGAGGATGAGGACAAAGGTGATAAGGATGGTGAGAAACAGGTGGAGGAAGAGGCTGAGAATGATGGCGAGAAAGAGGCTGAGAAGGATGGCAAGAATGGCGAGGCAGATGCCGTCACTGCAGGTGTACACACTGAAGGTAATTGTTATTAGGTTTTTTGATGTGCTACTGTTTAGATTTGCTTCTGTGATATAAATTTTGTGTTGTGTGCTAGTTTTGTTATAATTTTTTTTTGTTGTAGATGCTGAGGGTGAGGAATATGCTGAGAAAGAGGCTTATGAGATCGCTGACAATGAGGATGAAGAAGGTCAGAAGGAGGGCGAGACAGAGGGTGACAAGGAGGGTGAGAAGGCTGAGAAGGAGGGTGAGACTGAGTCTGACAAGATGATAGAAGGTAATGATATGTTGTAGATGTAATCTTTTTATAAAATTTAATTCTTTATTTTATCTTGTAGATGATGATGCAGAGGACTCGCCATCTACACTTGAAGTGATGGCGGAAGCTGCAGAGAAACTCGAGAAGGCTGCTGCAGAGAAGGCTGCTGATTAAGAGGCAACTAGTGATAAGGAAAAAATTGGCGATGAGGAAGAGACGAGGCCGAAGAGGACCCACAAAACCTTCTCGTCCGCTCAGGTCTCCGTATCAGCCAAACTAAAAGCTATTTGGAGTAGCTTTTAAAAACTCAAAACTTATGTTGCAGCTTAAACTTATGACTTATATTTCTTTTGATGTTAAAACTTATGACTTATGTGGATGTTTCTGTTTCTGTTGTGTCATGTTAAATCATGTGTTATGGAATAACTAATAAAACAGGTACAACTAAACAATTATATATAAGGATGGTACAACTGGTACAACTACGTAATAGCAGTTGAATATTTAAAACGTGATTGCAAATTTAAAACGTGTTGCACATTTAAAACGTGATGCACACTTAGAATGTTTTAGTTATACATAGTTGTACTAGTTTTTCAGTTGTACCAACTTGTACATTGTTGTACTTTGTCACTGAAATCGGAAAAAATTAGTTGTACTGCATATAAAATTATATTATCTCAGTTGTACTGCATCTTTATGTTTACATGGCTTTGCCCGGTTACAATGCAATCATCTCTATTGTTAAATTACTCTTCATGCATTTTTTAAAAAAATTATGTGGACAAACAAGTTAAACCTTAAAATTATAAGGTAGATCATGCAAACTTTTGTGATGGGTTTATAATTGACAAAAATTAAAATAAAACTTTGAAAATCATAAGAAACCTATCTAAATACTTACCAATTTGGTCGTTTGATTGTTTTTTTTTACTTTGGAAAACAAAAATGAATATTTGAATTACATAACCTGGATAGTTGTACTAGTTATACTAGTATCACTAGTCTGATAAATAAGGCATAGTTGTATTAGTTATACCAGTAGAACCTGTATTAGTTTTACAAGTTGTACCAGTATGACAACACAGAAACATGATTGTTATGTTATATGAAGTTTTACCGGTTGTACCTGTAATACCTGACAGAAACAACACATTACATAAATAAGTTCCACAGCACATAAATAAGTTCTACAACACATAACAAATAAGTTCTACAATACATAAGCAAGTTCCATAACAAATAAGTAAAACTCATTCAACATTTCCCTCGTTGCCACCTCCCTCGTTGCCACCTCTCTCGTTGTCACTTTTCTCGTTGCTACTTTCCTCGCTGCCACTTCCATCGCTGTCAGTTCCTTCATTTTCACCAACCAATGGTGGATACTTCTTCTTTTTCTTCCTCTGATATTCTCATGCAGATGGAAATCTAGTAGTTTGTAGTTTTCCTTTCTTTTTGTCCACATACGGAGGAAAGACAACCTGAGATCGGATTTCTTCAGGAATTTCGTAACCTTCCCATGATGAATGATGAGGCACTGGATATATTGTCCTGCAATATGCCAAAGTCCACTGCTCCATCCAGTAACACCTAGAAAAATAATGTTCAGTCATCTCTCCACGCGCCATAATGGCAGCAAGTGCATGCACACAAGGATACCGGTCAATATCAAAACACCTACAGTTGCATGTTCCGTTGCTCAAATCAACAAAATAACCTTGACCGTCCTTCCTAATCACATTGTAGTGACGTTCAAATCTGTTTAGCTCCCTCACCTCGAGCTTTTTTGCCTTCGGATAATTGTGATGCAATATTCCATGCACGTGCGGAACTAGTATCTGCCTCTCTGGTACACGTAAAGATAAATCTCGATATTTGTTAAACCATTCTACAATCTTCTCCACGACCACATCAATCATTGGCAACAACACATATTTCCTTGGTTCCTTTAAAACATCATTGATAGATTCAACAGTGTTGGTTGTATCTATGTTGTACCTCTCTCCCGGAAATTTACATCTTGCCCATTTGGTCTCATGAACACTGTCATCTAGATAGGTGGCGGCTTGCGGATACATGCTCCTGAAATCATTGTAGCATTTTCTGAACTCTATCTCTGTGTACATACCAGCAATTTTTCTAAACTTTTTGGCAACCCCTTTCTTGTTAACATTGCTGTATGCTCCACTGACATTATTAGACAAGTGATAATTGCAATATCCATGGATCGCCAATGGGTACACCTCGTGTACTTTCTTGATGATGCTTTGGTTTCTATCAGTACAGAATACAAGTTGGGGATCATATGGTATCAAAGTTTTCAGGATAGTCAAAAACCACTCCCAGCTCGCATTTTTCTCACCATCTACTACCGCAAATGCGAGGGGATAATGATGATGGTCTGGACCCTGAGCAGTGGCAATGAGAAGCACTCCTTTGTACACACCCTTCAGGTGAGTTCCATCCATTATTATCACTTTTCTCATCGCCTTAAACCCTTCGATGCAAGCTCCGAGCGCAAAGAACATATACTAAAACTGATTAGTCTCATCCACTGCTAATCGTGTAATGATATCAGGATTCATCCTTTCTAACATGTACAAGTAAGATGGCAGTCTAGCAAAACTCTCCTCAGGGTTACCACGCAGATCACTGACAGCTTTGTGTTTCCCTCTCAAAGCCGTAGAATATGAAACCTTGACACCTATTTTGTTCTTCACCAACTGTATGAGAGTTTTTGGATCTGGAGTCTTGAATTGGCCCGGGTAATCAGCGTGCACCACTGATGCGACCAAGCTTGGTGTGCCTCTTTTCCCCCTCTTGGTTTTACTTCCCTCTCCCCGAGAACACGTATGCATCTTTTTGTACCTTCTTATAGTGAAAAAAGCGGAGTTTTTCAGCTTTGCAGCTCGTAAATACCATCTGCATCCAACCCCACGACATTTCAATACATAGAGAATTGGATTCGACTTCACTATATCAACCTCAAAACAATCCGAATGCACTCCTTTATCCACTAAATCCCTAACTTCCTCCCTAGTCGCAACTTCTTGATGCAAACTCATATCAATACCATCATCCCACTCAACATTGACAATTGTTTCTTTAGCTGGTGTAACAACCGCCAACTCTTCCCTATCATCCATTTCATCACCCTCTCCATTGCTTTTCTCATGCTCATACCCATCTGATTGTTTTTGAGGAAAAATTGCCAACCCCTCAACTCTTACCATACCATAATTATCTCTGGCATCACTCAGAATTTCCTCATTCATAGAAAACTACTTGTTACTCTGATTTTCTGAGACGATTTCGGAAAGCTCCACATGCAAGACACTACGTCGGTTTTTCTTGTCTACCTCCATTAAATATCCTAAAACATCTTCATCATCTGAAATATAACAAGCCCTCTTATTATCCCCGACCAGAGGAAAGTAACTCAGTTGAAGCTTTGTCGCAGCTACATCGATATTCATTTTCTTGCATACTCTATCAACTAAGTGAGAATAAGTAATCTCCTCAAATCTTCCTTTCATCACTAATGTATAAATATTCCCGTCTCCACCATGATCAAAATGTGTCACCACAGCTCCACTACTATCCATAGTTCCTGAAAAGGAGTAAAAGCCAACATTGCTACTTAATAGTTATACTAGTTATACGAGTCTACTGTCGCTAAAATTCTGGTTGTACTAGTATTAACAGTTACACTAGTTTATATGTAACAATACTTATTCTGCCAGTATTATTACTTTCACTTTGAGTTGTACCAGTGTAACTGGTGTTCAACGAACTTTGACTTAATAGTTGTATTAGTTATACCATATGCAAAAACGATTCTTTCTACAATATTGTGCTTCATACTTTGACAGCATTATATTAAACCTTAGAACCTGACTCATAATATTAACATACATATTATGTGACTAAAACGAAACAGAAAACAATAAAAAAGAAAGACAGAGAAGAGTGAGAGAGAAGAGAGGGAGAAAACATACACTTACCTAGTGATTTCAGAACCAAAGACGATGCGCAGGTGCTGTTTCAAAGCGTCATTAGCTGTAGAAAAACCCTAAGAAACAGAGTTGAAGGTTTGTGGATGAAAAGTTGAAGAAGAGAGCTTTGGTTGGTGAAATGAGTGAATTTTCGTGAAGGTGGTTGAACCGAAATGAAGAAGAAGAAAAAGATGAAGGTGGTTTAAATTTCTAGTGGGACCCAGGCTACAGAGGAGAGAGAAGGCAAAATTTTTAATGGTTTATATTATAAGAGAAAAAAATCTGATCTGATGGTCAATATTAAATTATTATTAAAGGCAAAATATTATTTTACGGTCCTTGCTCCATATAGATTTTTTTGGATGTTGTAGATTTTATTTTGGTCCATTTAGTCTATATAAGATTTTGGTCCAGCGTTCTGCAGCTTTTTTATTCTTTTTTTCCGGGAAAAATTATTCGGTTGTTTGATTCTCAGTTGGTATATTGGGATAACCGGATAAGAGCAAATACGTGGTGGTTGGGTTGGGTTTGTTTTGTTTTTTGGGCCTATGTTGCTTATTGATCCAGGCCTTAATATATATTGCAATAGTAATTAAGACCTTTTTTAATCGTATTACATGTCGAACTATGGTGGTAATTAGTTTGACACTCCTCCATACGGAAGCAGAGATGGTCATTCGGGTACCCATTCGGATTCGCTTCGGGTCTATTCGGTTTTCGTGTTTTTGGGATTAAAGATTTCAGCACCATTCGGGTATTTCTTAATTTTGGTTCGGATTCGGTTCGGGTTCGGATAACCTATTTAAATTATTTTAAAAATTTTAAAATTTATTATATACTCTAAATTTTTTAAAATCTATAAGCAAAATAATATATTACATATAAATTTGAATAACATATGTCAAAATACCTAAACCTAACATTTAAATTAGTTTTCTTCGAATATTTGGATAGAAAATCAATAGATATTTATGTATTTTTGGTGTTTTGAGTATAATTTAGCTATTTTAGACATTTACTTTTGACTATTTGTATATATTTTGCAAGTATTTTGGAAAATTTAAAAGTATTTTATATATTTTGGATGTTTTTTATAAACATTATATCTAAAAATAATTAATATATTTAGGTATATAAATCTATTTCGGATATATTCGGGTACCCGAAATACTTCGGTTCGGATCGGGTTCGGTTTCGGTTCTTTGAATACCAAAATTTTGAACCCATTCGGATATTTAATCAATTTCGGTTTGGATTTGGTGCTACTTTTTCGGATCGGATTCGATTCGGTTCTTTGGATTTTTTACCCAGTCCTAATACGGCGTTACCAAACAACCAAAAGAAAATATAATATATAGAGAAAATTAGTTATCATACAAGTAAAGTCGCTTACCTGTAAAATCTAAAATGTATTAATCAACATTTTTACCTACTTACCATTGGCCCAATCAATCTCAGACCAAACCAGACCTGATGTCAAACATTGACCTCACAGATTTTGATTTTTAAACGGCAAACAAATACTTTAGACCCTTCTAAACCAATAATAAACCGGCTAAAACCAATAAACTCAACCAACAGACAGTGCATACTCCCCCTCGGATACTCCCACTGCTGCTTGAACGTTGAGATCCACCAGTACCACTACCACCAATTTGCATCGGAATCTGTTTTAAAGGTCCAAAGCCTCCTTTTCCCGTGCTTCCGCCGCTGCCGCCAGGCAATCCTCCACCGCCTCCTATTCCGTTGCCACCGCCGCGACGCCATCCTCCACCGCCTCCTGTTCTAGAGCCAAACCAGCCACGCACTCTTCTACCAACGCCGCCAAGCCAGCCACGCAAGCCAAGCATGCCATGCAATCTTCCACCGCCTTCTATTCCGGTGCCACCGCCGCCGCCACGCCATCTTCCACCGTCTCCTTTTTCTATAACTACAGCTAATTCTTGACCCTTTCCTTCAATACCAACAACATCTGGTTTTGTGGCTCTGAGAGGAAGACTCTCGTAGTACGCATCAGCAGAGGAAGGCCTTGAATTAACAGAAGATAAATTGTGCTCAAGTTGAAAGATTAAGAGAATGTATAAAACCAACGTTGTTCTGCTTAAACTCATTTTCGTTTTGTTTCTTTGTCTCCTCATTTTCTTGTCTGATATGCTATGTATTTATATATAACTCTGTTTGATTCTTACTTGCATGAAAAAGAAAAAAAACGTGTCACTGGTGGTTGCTTGTTCGAAGTATGGTTATAAAGAAGCTGCTCGGGAATATCTAAAAGTTATTTTATTTATTCCTATTTCCTATTTTTTTATTGAATCGTTCCCTTTATTTAATTAATATATAATAAAAATTTAAGCGACTTCTAAGCAAAAAAGTCAATAATATATATAAGATTTTTTTTGACTAGAAAATATATATAAGATTTTGGGATGATCGTAGCCTCTCTGTCTCTGAATTGGTATATGGTAATTTTTCCTTGGTCAACTTTCTAAAATAGTTTTTTTTTTTAGTTTTTGTCTTCTAATCAATTTTAGAATAACCGGATAAAAGCAAATACGTGGTGGTTGGGATCGGGTTTGTTTTGCTTTTTGAGCCTATGTTGCTTATTAATCCAGGCCTTAATAAATATGCAATAATAATTAAAATTAAAACTTTTTTTAATCATATAATAATTTTTTTATTTAGCTATCGTATAATCATGTGCCTCTACTTTCTTACATGTCGAACTATGGTTATTACAGAGAGTCTCTTAGCGAATATAAGAAACATTTTTTAGTTTTTAACTAAAAAACTAAGAGATGTTTTCTAAATAAAAGATATAAGAAACGTCTCTTATCTTTTTTTTTAAGCCATGAGATGTTTTTTATATTCGTTAAGAGATCCTCTCTAAGAGACATGTATTAATCATGTTCTTAGTTTATGTTCTTAGTTTGACACTCCTTCATACGGCATTACCAAACAATCAAAAGAAAATATAATATATAGAAAAAATTAGTTGTCGACAAAAAAAAAATATAGAGAAAATTAGTTATCATACTAGTTAATCGCTTACCTAAATAACTAAAAACAAGTCTCTCTCCTTTCCTAAAGAGAGGTTTCTCTCTCGAAAACTCAATTCCTCTTATCAGACACAAATCTTTCAGAGGATTGAGTTTGATTAGAGATGGAGAGAACTTTTTTGGCTGTAAATTTTCGCTTTTATCCGATCTATCTTTTCCGGTAGCGGATCGTTCTCTTCGCTATAGCGATTTTTGTTGTACCTTCGCTAGGCGATTAAATTTCGTAAGGCGATTTTGTAGTGTTTTTTCAAATCAAATCAGCTCTGTTCTTCAAGCTCTTCTTATTTCTGATTTGGTTTGAAACAATAAAGACATGATCTTGTTTTGATCAGTGATTTCAATCTCCTCCTCCGCAAAATATTTAAATCCCGTTTAGTTTTTTGGTCGGATTTCTTTTTCCAAAGATTATCCTCATATGCTTTGTCAATAGGAGTCAATCTTTACTCTCACTTGTTGTGAGCCATGAGACTTTCGAGTAAAGTATCCTTGCTATAAAGTATTATGTGTAGTTGGATTTGTCTCGACTGATTTCTTGGAGACTTAGTAGAGTCGGCATCTTCATGATGGTCCGATAAAAAGTTCATCCTTGAATCAAATTCGAGATTTCCCAGAACTTATAAATCTGCGATGAAGAATTCATGCCATAAACGACGGTTTGGGCGGAGGATTGGAGGAAGATACGATCAGGGAGTGATGAGGAAGACAAAGATACATGAAACTTTGCGGCGGAACCCAGGCGGCGACAAGCTCATGGTCACCGGAGAAACACCACTTTGTATGAGGGACACGTATTGAAACACGCATTCTAACAGGTCTCAAAAGATGACGTGTGGGGTAGATGATAAATCAAGTTGTCGATTTGGGTATGGCTTTGTAGTTTAATTTGTAAATTGTATCTTTGTTTGGGTTTTAATGTAAAACATGATCCATGTATCTTTAGCCTTCGAGCTTATGAAATGAAATCAGAGTTGACAAAAAAAAAATTGCTTACCTGTAAAATGTATTAATCAACATTTTACCTACTTACCATTGGCCCAATCAATCTCAGACCATTGGCCCAATCAATCTCAGACCAAACCAGACCTGATGTTAAACATTGACCTCACAGATTTTGATTTAAACGGCCAACAGATACTTTAGACCCTTCTAAACCAATAATAAACCGGCTGAAACCAATAAACTCAACCAACAGACAGCGCACACTCCCTCTCGAATATTCCGGCTGCTGCTCGAACGGTGAGGTCCACCGTTACCACCATCATCAGTTTGTATAGGAGTCGGAATTCCGTTGTCACCACCGCCGCTGTTAGGCAATCTTCCACCATCTTCTGTTCCATTGCCACCGCTGCCGCCAGGCAATCCTCCTTCGCTTCCTATTCCGTTGCCACCGTCGCCATCAGGCAATCTTCCACGACCTCCTATTCTATTGCCACCGTCGCTGCCACCGTCGCTGCCACCACTTCCGTCGCTGCCACTGCCACCGCCACCACCACTGCCAGGCAATCCTCCAACACCTCCTATTATGCTGATGCCGCTGCCAGGCAATCCTCCACCGCCTCCTATTACGCCGCCAGGCAATCCTCCAACGCCTCCTATTCCAAAGCCACTGTCACCGCCACCGCCGTTAGGCAATCGTCCACCGCCTCCTATTCCGTTGCCACCGTTGCTGCCACTGCCACCACCGCTGCCACTGTCACCGCCGCTGTCACCGCCACTTCCACGGCCGCGGTCACCGCCACTGCCACTGCCACCGCCGCTGCCACCGCCACTGCCACCACCACCGCCTCCAATTCCGTAGCCAAACCAGTCACGCAATGGTCCACCATCTCCTATTATGGAGCCAAGCCAGTCACGCAATCCTCTACCGCGTGCTATTCTGGTGCTGCCACCGTCGCCATGCCAGCCAAGCCAGCCATGCAATCCTCCACTGCCTCCTATTCCGGTGCCACCGCCGCCGCCACGCCATCCTCCACCGTCTCCTTTTTTTGTAACTACAGGTAATTCTTGACCCTTCCCTTCAAAACCAACAACATCTGGTTTTGTGGCTCTGAGAGGAAGACTCTCGTAGTACGCATCAACAGAGGAAGGCCTTGAATTAACAGAAGGAAAATTGTTCTCAAGATGAAAGATTAAGAGAATGTATAAAACCAACGATGTTCTTCTTAAACCCATTTTCATTTTGTTTCTGTGTCTCCTCACTTTCTTGTCTGATATGCTATCTATTTATATATAATTCTGTTTGGATTCTTAACTAGCATGAAAAAAAAAAACGCGTCGCTGGTGGTTGCATTTTCGAAGTATAAAGAAGCTGCTCGGGAATACTAAAAAGATATTTTATTTATTCCTATCCTTTTATTTATTGAATCATTCTCTTTATTTAATTAATATATAATAAAAATTTAAGCGACGTCTAAGCAAAAAAGTAAATAATATATTTATAAGATTTTTTTTGACTAAAATATATATATAAGATTTTGAGATGATCTTAGCTTCTCTAAATTGGTATATAGCACTTTTCCTTGGTCAACTTTCTTAAATAGTCTTTTTAGTTTTGTCTTCTAAACAGTTTTTAAAAGTCAAAATGACTTTCATTAGAAGATCCGTGCACCCGCGCGGATGTTCGTTTTTTAATAATTGCATAAATATTTCAAAACACAACAATTCAATAGTTTATTTTGGTGGTTTCATTTGGATTGAATCGGTTAGGATATGTCGGGTTTGGATAGGGTTTCTATTTTTATAAAACCCGATGTAAAACCGAATTATAATAGTTTGGATTTGTTATTCAAAAACCAGAATTCAGGTAATTAATATTTTATTATTTGAATATTGAAGTGCTAGCTTGGTTTTGGTTTTTTTGGGTTTAGAGAAATAGGAATCGATATGGTTTGGTAGATAGGAATCAATTAGGTTTTTATGTAGATGATATATACATATGCTGTGAATCATGAATAATATTTCAAACCTATTATGTTAAAAAGAAGTATATAGATTTTTTTATGTGTGATTTTTTTTTGTTGAATCTTCCTTTTTAAATTTTATTAAATGTACTAGGGATTTTCCCGGGCTTCGCCCGGATTTATACAAATATCATTACATGTAATATATATAATATATATTTGTCCATTTCATGTAAATATATATTATATATCGTGAACTAAAAAATAGAAATAAATGAAACTCACAATTTGTTGTTTCGTTTCACTTTCTAAGATTACATATGAGAAGGTGAGCAAATTCCATGTGAATAAATAGTTAATTCATCATCACTTGTGATCCACCTATTCATTAATCTTCCATGTTTGGGTTCGCCTGTAAACCGATTGTTAGTTATAATTAGTTTAGACTCTTTTGGCTTTAAAATCAGTGAATTTGTATTTTTACATACAACTGAGTTTGTGTGTTAGACGCTGATTACATATAACTCCCTATTTTTTAAAATACTTGACGTTTTAAGAAAAATAATAATTTTAAATTAGGTGAAGTTTTCATTTTTGGAGATAAAATTTATCAACAATTAATGATATTATATAGTCTATTTTATTATTGGTTAAATTATGAGTATGTGTCTAGGTAATGCTACTTTTGCTTAGAAAATACACCTTCGTTTGTATTAATTTATGTTTTAGAAGATTTTTTTTTTGTTCTAGATGATGTTTTTAATTTTCTATGTAAAAATTATTAATATTTAATGTTATATAACTAATGATATTATAGATTCTATTTTATTATTGATTGAATTGTGGTTAGATAAATAATTAATGATGTTTTGTTTACAAAATATAAAAAAATATTTTTTAAAAATTTATGTGTACAATCCAATACAAAATATTTAAAAAAAAAATCTTTTAAAATTTATGTGTACATATTTTATATTTCATCAGTCTTCAACCCAATCCAGCAGCTGAGAAGTGCCATTGCATGCCCAACACTTGAGCAGCATTTCTTTGTTTTGTATTCACTGAATCTTTCTCCCCATGAGTATTATCGTACATCACCGAATATTTCTTTTACTTATCCTTTTAACCCCATATAACCAAACAAAAAACAAACAAAAGATCATAAAGAAATAAAAAATTGAAAGTGAAAACTTTGTTGGGGTTTAGATGTAGACTCACAAATGGTGTCTCTGATTTGAAAAATGTATTGGAACTTGGAAGCCAAATCACTGAGACTTGTAGAAGCATTAGCGGTAGGAACTAACCAATAGAGTCTGTACCGTATTGATGAGAAGAGACAGAAGCTGAAATCACTAAGACAGTAATCAGCGAAAGTTTTTTTTTTTATCGAATATGTTTTGATTTCCTAAACGGCTAAGCCAGAGAGTTAACGACGATGGAGGATGTCTGGTTTTGGAGGATAATACGTAAGGGGTTTTATAATGATAGTGGAGTTGATTATATGTGTTAGGGGTTGGTTATTTCCTTTCCAACGCCATTTATGCGCAAAAAACTCAGGTTAGCAACAGACCTTGCATGATCATTTGATCAACACGAAAAAGATCCTACGGTTTGAAGTCTCAACTAAGTGTTTGTTAAACCTTGTGCACAGCTGATGACTGCAACAAAAAAAAGAATTAACCACCAATGTTAGATTCCAAGGTTTTAGTTTAGAATATAAGCATAAAGCAAACTGTCTAAACCACACAATACATTTTCTGCTCTTCTTCCCTTATCTTCTTCCTTAGCCCTCGCCCTCATCATCTTCTTCATCAATCTCATCATAATCGTAATCAATCTCAAGGTATGCATCCACCACCAATGAAGCAATAATGGTTGATCTTCATGATATTGATAAACCGCCGCAGTTGGATCCGAATTGATAGTAACTATCTTGTGAGCTTCATCCACATCTCTAACGTCAGATAAGCTTCTTAGAAACTTGTCGTCAAGAAGGGAAGAAAGAGATGTTTCTGAAACATCAGCGGGGGTGCTGGCCTGCATCTAACGAACATTGCTCCAGCGCAGATCTCATCCAATCTTTGGTAATTTCTTAAGAAATCAAATGTTGACCGTAATTCACAAAATCAGAATCGTTTAAATAGAAAGAAAAAAAGAGAGAGGGAGGAAAGTCAAGAGGTAAATGTAATTTTGTGATTACTCACTTTAATTGAACAATAATAGATGGATATAAGGGGGAGGTGGAAGAGAAAGAGATATTGTAAATGGTGTACTTAGGTTTTGCAGGCGAAAACATGTCAGGAGGCTCATTTCTGATTGATCAACTTTTCTATCTTACGTGGATAACCTAACTATTGTGGATATCCAACTTTTAGTATTGTTAGATTTGTACTATTGAAACATGAGATATTTTAAAATAATATTAAGAAACTTATAAAAAACGTCCTCCTATCAGAATGAATTTTGAGATGTAAGTTGATTAACATTTTCAATTTCTATAATTGTATTTTATTATAATATTAACAAATTTCCTCCTATCCGAATAGATTGTATGACCAAATGTAAACCATATAAATTATACATTAACAGAAAGTTACGTATATAACAACGTATATTGCACTACATCAACATACATTGTTGACAAAACCCAGCATAGCTTACGGTAAATAAGGAGGGACGATTAATATTTTCTACTAAAAAATAATTCATATACGTTCGGTTCGGTTACCAAACCAGAATTGGTTAATGATTTGATCATACAATCAGGAAAAACTAAACGTACGTACATAATCGGAAGTAAAGTAAGAAACCCTAGTTAACCGAACTCGTGGCCGTCTCCTAACCAACGCTGCCGCGATCTCTCGATCTATCTCACTCCAGCCAGTGTTGCAATTCATTCTCAATCGGTCACTCCCCCGCTGCAACTTACGAAACCACACCGGAGCTTAGCGAAAATCCAGTAATGTTTTAACTTGCCATGAAACCCACCAATCTGAGACCACAAACAACAGAACTATGCTAAAGTACGATCTAGCCTCCTCCTCGACTTAATCCATCAAACAAAGAGAGGGGAAAAGAAGGGAGAAGAAACTTGGAAGAATGGAGAAAAAAGAATATCCATCGAACAAAAAAAAATGGAGAAGAAGATATGAAAGCCACCGTTTGTAAAATTTAATTAAGGCTAAGTGACGTCAATCAATTTAGGGTGGTTTAGTAAAATTGTAAACGACAGTGTTTTATCCCGTGGCAAAGGATTGTAATTTTTGTGGAAATTTTAAGGTTAATTACAAAATGTACTTCCTTTTTAATAGATTCGATAACAATGATTTCTTCATTCATATTTTTACTTCACTATTTATTAAATATATAAAAGGTAATAGATTTTATAAAGTATAATATTTAATTTAATATATAAAAATTTACACTGCAATATTAAAATTTCGGTTTATATAGTAGAATAGGTTAATATTTATTAATGATTTTAAATATCATGATAAATATATATTAAAACAATGTTTTCCAATAAAAATCAGGGAAACTAACTATAATATTTGTTATTAAAGTAATAAACTAAATATAAAAATGCAATTATGATATTATATTTAGATATTGTTAATATTTATGAATTAAATAACCTTAATACTATGATAAGTATAGATATAAAAATATATTTTTTTAAAATAATATTATATATATCATAGAATAGGTGTTTATTAATAATTTTTAATATCATGATATATATATATATTAAAATAAAATTTTAAATAGTGATCTTACACATAGAAAAATAACAAATGACAATATAAAATTTCTGATTTTCTACATACAAAACTTTAAAACAATTTATAATATTTTGAAAAAAAAACAAAATGCTATAATCCCTGCAGAAACAAATGCGTTTTAATATAATTTGAAAAAAATATTATGATATTTGTTCATATGCAGTGTTTTTTAAACCGGACCGGAAGCTGAACCGAAAAAGTATTGGGTCACGGTTTAATATGGTTCGACCAAGTCAAACCTGGTTCAATAATATGGTTTTATATATTTTAAGTATATAAATTTAAAAGTAATGTTAGTAAATATGATGTATAATTAAAATATAAATAAATTTTAAACATAAGACATTATAAATATAAACTAGTTTTATGTTTATATGGATGTTTTTTAGATTTTTGATAGTTTTAATGGTTTTCATTAGTGTAGTAACTTTGACTGAACAAGTTATTAGACTCAACCTGGGTATATAACAGGTTCATGGTCGAACTCGTTCCAACCATCGGGTCGCTCCAATTTTAAATAAGAAATACATTAATTTTTAAAAAATTAAAAAATTATTCAAGCTATTTCATATCTATTGAAAATTTAGATTAATCTCAAAAGGATATAGGTAACAGATGTACTCGCTGATGATATTCAAAAAGGATACGGCAAACCAATTATTTTCACGCTAAAAATAATATATAGTAAGAATTACGCATAATTTTTCAACTTCCTCCTAATTCCACACATTTTAAGTATCCCAACATATTATCCTTCAATAGCTAGGTTAGAGGGTCAAACCGCCCCATTAAACCACGGGTCGATTACTTTTTTTACTCAAAATTTTGATCCGCATGACCAAGAAAGAAAAATTTTATATCCGCATCTGTTCCGCTCAGATTTGAGTAATTTGCAGGATCCACGGTTAATACTAAAAAAACAATTCTTTAATGTATTTTCTTTAAAATTTAATATATTTATAATTAATTTTCTATATCTTTTAATTTTTTGATAATTTTGTTTAAATCTTGTTTTTAAAAAAAAATACAATTCCTTACAAAAAGAAACTTTTTAAAAACATTAAAAAAGAATTATTGATTGGTGGGTATCTGCAATTCAAAATTCCCCAACTCGTATCTGCCCCGCATAGAAACCTCATATCCGAATCGATTTTTTTTTAAATCACCGATCCTCACTCGCGGCAGGTCAACGTGGCAGGGCCCATGGACTATGATTAAGATTGCCAGGCCTATCTTTCAATCAGAAAAATTGAAACCCGTATCCACACAGACAATGGTTTGACTTGCTTTAATGGTTTACTACCTAAACCGATATCAATATAGTTGGAATTGAAATATAATTTAAATCAAACTAACATGAGATCCAACTACAAATCGATTCACCCTTCTAAGAAAGCTTTGGCAAAACCAAACTAATTTCCAAAATCAATTTTCTTTCCTAAAAAATATAAAATCAAAAACTACAAGAACTTATAAACTGACTATAAACCGATATGTGTTGGTTTAAATTTGTATCTTAAACATTAAACTAGATTTCGACCCGTATTAAAATGCGGGTAATTTTAAAACAAATATATAAAATGATAAATTAATAGAATAAGATATTATCAATTTTTTAGTGTTGGACAAAATATCCAAACCCGAATAACTGAACCGAACCCCGTACATAAAATTTCTACCGAATCTGAATCGAAACCGATAAGATATCCAAACAGATCCAAAACTTTTGTTTATAAAGAAACAGATACCCGACTTGAATCGAAATATTTTGGATACCCGAATACTCCCGGGTAAAATTCCATATTTAAATATATTAATGATTTTTGATCAAATATTTTAAAATATTCAACATACAAAAAAATACTCAGGATTATCCAAATTAAGATATCTAAAAGAAATGTCCAAAACATATTCAAAAATATTCAAAACACCAAAAATACCCTAAATACATATTAGTTTTCTATCCATAGCTAGGAATATTTAATTTCATGTTAATTTTAGATTTTTAGCCTACACTATTCAAATTTATATGTTGCAGATTTTCTGAATTAGTTTATATATTTTAAATGGATATTTGAACTCAGTCCGGATTCCCAAAGATCTGAATCGAACCCGAATCAAAATTTATAATAAGTCTTAAATCTCCAACCCTAAAAATTTGAAACTCAAATAGACCCAAACAGAATTTAAACATGTGCCTAAAATTAAAATAGACTCGAAACAAACCTGAACGGATACCTGAGTGCTAACCCTTATGGGGGTGTATTGAATCTGAAATTTGAAGTGATTTGATTTTTAGTGAGTTTTTAGATGATTGTATGAGAATTTGAAATTTGGTGTGATTTTTGTTAAATAACTCTAAAATCTCATCTAAAACCATGAGATTTTGATTTTTATTTTTATAACTAAGAAACTTCTCTGAAAACTCTAAAAACACCTAAAACACTATGAAATCTTTGACTTAAATTTTGTTCAATAACAGTGGATTTTAGAGTGTTTTATAAAATGACAAGTTCAATAACACCGGATTAAAGTGATTTTTAAAATCCACGTTTGAATAACAGTAGATTTGTCATTTTAAAACAAATCACCTCGAACACTTGATTGAATACATCCCCTTAAATTTTTTTAGTGATTATCGTTAACATTGATAAAATTATTGTTTTGAGTATATAGTTAAGATCCAAAATAATATCGTATGGATTTTGTATTTTTATATACATTGATCGCATGTATTTTTTGTTTATTTATATGTTAGGATCGTTAGAAATTAGTCCGAAAAGTTAAATATTATATATGGTTAGTAAGTTAGTTCAAAAATAAAAAATTTACAATTAATAGATATTCTGAATCTGTAGGAAATTATGCAAAGGTCCAACAATGTCATGCCTTTTCCAAGTGATAAGCAAGGTAAGTATTATCAATATTTGTTTTAATATATAAGATTTTCACACTATTAAAGATGATAAATTAATGATATTATATGTACTTATTCTTATATATGCTGGGTATGATTTGTAAAAGTATATTTTAAATATTTTAATAGCTTTAAATATATTTAAATGTTCTAATAGTAAAAATTTTAGCAAAAAAAAATATATATATTTAAATGTTGCGTTTTAATATTTTATGATGCATCAAATATATTTGAAGATCATGTTTACGGATTGGCTCCAAGTATATGGTACAACTGTTACAGATATACTTTAATTTATTCACAATGCTCTAAACATTTTTGTATGTTTGTTGGACCACTTAAATTTTAAATGACAACATCGAATCAATAGATAAAAGTAGGACTTTGTTTAACAGATTAGTTTTCTAATAGATTAGATGGATTCTGGTTTGATCTCTTAAACTGTGGATAAATAAGTTTGATTAGTTTTATACGTGTAATATAGTGTTCATAAATGAGATTGAAATATAGTATTCATTAGTTAATATATGACATTTCTGGTATGGCTATTGAGTGACATGAATTATTCTCTCACTAACTCCATTTCATGTTTTTTCTGCAAATAAAAGTTGCTAATGTTGAGATATAAACAAATATTGTGAAAAGGAAAACAAAATATTAATAAATAAATCACATGATTACGGTTTTTTTTTGGAAAATGTGAAGACTTATGGCTCTTGTCCATGAAATAAAAACCATCTCCAACAATCCTCAGAGTAAGAAAATCCAAAAACGATCAACAAGAAACTTTAAACAATGAATCCAATGTACTCTTTCAGACAACCAACATTTAAAATAATCTCTCATCACTCCCCGACGTCTTCGACTTAAGAAAATAGAACCAAAACGACTCAGCAAAACCAAACCCCAAGCGATCCCCCGACCACTTGATATGACTCGACAAAACATGCGCAGCGCAGATAGATAGATACTGCCAAGACAATGGAAGAAGACCTCGAGATGGATGCATCCAAACACTTAAGGCTTATATTACACCTTGCTAGGATTTGGCAGTGTAAACTTTGACGCATCTTAAGTTGAGGGACCCGACTCTTCGGTTTTCTTTTCCTCATCGGCTTTCTCTGGTTCGCTTTTTTTCTTTTCCTCAGCTTCCACTTCAGTCTTCACCTTCTCCACAGTTTTCTCCTCTGTTTTTGTCTCTTCCACGGTCAACTTCTCAAGAAGACCAGCTGCTTCAGAGGCATCTTTGCTCTCCCCTTTCTCTACTTCAGATTCAGCAACTTCATTGAACTTCTGCATAAATGATTTGCAGTCTGACAAGGAAAAAAAAAAAGAATCTGATCACCTCTGTACAAAATTCATGGAATCAACAACAGCTTGAAAAATTATACACCCCAGTACTGCCTTAACATTTTGATTCATGGCATATCAAATTAGTTGCAAGCTATACACATGCCTAACCATATCAAGATCGTTGCCCTCTTTCTAATATAATTTTAGCATAATCTAAGAGCCATAGGTAACTCCAGAACACAACAAGGCATGATTTATTACTACCAAGTCAAAGACATAGTGAAATAGCAATGAGAATGTAAGGAAGGAAAAAATCAGGCAATTGACAACTCTAGCTATCCTTACAATAAAGTAGACATACAACTGTTAAGTTCAAGAACCTTTAGTAATGTAAGGCCGTAATTCAAAAGCCAACATGCCTAAAGGGCAATGAAACAAGTAGTAAAACGAAAGTGGAGATAGTGCATGTCACAAAATAACAAGAGCTAATCTACATGAAAAATTAAAGGCACAATCAAATATCATACTTACTCTCAATAGAAGCAAATCTGATGCAGAAAAGTTCATCCTTCAGCTCTCCATCAGCAAAGTCACGAGCGTGCCATACACAAGACTTTTCATTTCCTACGTGTTCCTGAACAGACATGCCCTGTTTAACTGCAGAAGATACAAAGAAAAAATATATAAATTAAGATCCAGAGGCAACTTAAACCACAAAAAGTAAACCTAAAACGAAAGTTTACCAAAATGATTAGCACAGATCTTCAGAGTTTTCGATTGCCTCATAACGAGACGAATCTTGCCAGTATCCTTATGTTTCAATAGCTTAACAGTACCAGCACCTCTCTCCTTCCACTGATTCGCTTCCTTGTCGAACCGATACAGCTTCGATTTCCTTAAGATTCACAAACAAAATCTTCAATACAAGACCATCGCTCAAGCAACCGAAGCTAAACCGTAAAAAAAAAAAAAAAAAACTCGATCAGATCTAGATCACAACTAAGTTGAGAATTACACTTACAGATCGAGGACGGCGTCTTCGTCTTCCTCGCCGGTAGTGACGGCAACCTCCTCAAGCCTAACGATTGGAGCTACCTGAGCTCCGGTGTCCTCATCCTCGTTGGCTCCGGTCTCTTCCACGTCTCTGTTCTCGTGCTCGGGTTCGTTGGTCGCCATAGTATCTACGTACCGAGATTTCCTCGCGGGGGTTCACTCGATCGCTACGGTGCGGCGTAAGGGAGAGAGAGTGAGAAGGTTAGAAACCAAAACATATAAGGACATCTTATAATCGGAGTTTTAACGCGTCGAATGGAAGCTAACAATGGGCCGATTTCTAATTAACAAATTATTAGGCCCATATAAGGTGCATAAATTATAAGGCCCGTATAGAAGCTCCATTTAGAAGGCCGATTTCTAATACTTATTATTTTGTACCTTAGTAAGTTAAAAAACCAGCATAATTAATAAATTATTATTTATGTTCTCAAAAAAATAATTTAAAAATCAAATTATTTATATATGAAAAATTCTGTATATGTTTAAAATTTTAAAAACATTCACTTACCAAAAATTTATTAGAAAATATATTTATACATATTTTGTTGCTTGATTCGTATTTAGTTATAAAATATTTTATATCTTAATTTTTATAATTTTATAATAGAAAATATTATTTTAAGATAATATCACAATATATATAAGAATTATATTACTTTTAAAAATATATTTTTGCAATTTATTATATTATGTTATAATCAATTATCAAATATAACAGATAAATCTAATATATTAATATAATATTCGTTTTAAATTATACTATAAATTATATAAAATATATTTGTAAAAAAAATTCTTAATTTTTATTTAGTTATACAATATTTTATATCTTAATTATAAAAAAAAATTATAATAGAAAATATTATTTTCAGACAATAACACAGTAATATGAGAATTATCTTACTTTTTAAAATATGTTTTTTTGGAAATTTATTATATTAATTTATAATAAATTATCTAATATAACATATAAATTTAATATATTAATATAAAATTCGTTTTAAATTTTACTATAAATTTTATATAAATTCATTAAGGGTAAAACGATATTAACCACTCTAACTTTCGACGTGAAAGCTCTGTTACGAAAAATCAATTCGCAAATAATAATATAGATAGATGAGGAAACACAATATTTTTTGTCAAGATATATTTTAATCATCATAAAATGATTATCCTCTTTTTCCTTTCAGAAACTATTCTATTTATTTTAATGTTAAATTCTTCATCTATGAATAATTCTTTGTCTATTCAAGAATTTAAATTATCTAAATATTAAAAACACTAGTTTTAATTTTAAAACTTTACAACAATACACATGTTGTATTTGAAAATATTCCCATAAATTTGTTCAAAAGCCATTGTTAAGACTTGTTGGATGTTAAAAGATTATCCCCTTTTTGATATATTTGCTTTAAGATTTTTTTGTTACAAAATAAGGTATTATATGTCCTGCTTTGACTACTACTCACTTTCAATAGTCTAGAGTCAAGAGTCAAGAGTATATAACTTTTTTCATAACAAATAAATATTTTCAATATTAAGAAATTGGTTGACTTTCCATGTTTTTTGTTTGACCAGACAGCAAATATTATTTTGTACGTCCATGTATCATGAATGGCATCAAATGTTAAATTTTTTTCCATTTATAGTAATTTTCAAATAAAACTATAATTAATAATTAAATTTTATGCATAAAATCAAACTAGGGTTAGCCTTTTTGATAAAAATACTACTGCCCAGATTCTTTTGTTTTCTCAATCTCTTTCTCATCATTTTCATATCCTTTCCCTCACCTGTTAAGAACCTCACATCTTTTCTTCTTCATATAGTTTCCCAGGTTCAAAATACCTCTCTTCATGTCTCTCCCTCAAAACCCCTTCACTTCATCAACAATACCTTCCATGAAAAAATCACCATCATCATCATCGTTAGAGAAAAGAGATAACCCTATGCATATCGAAAACGTCGACTGGATCAGCAACCTTCCAGACGATGTGTTGCTCAAAATACTAAAGAGCATGCCCACAAAACAAGCGGTTCAAACAAGTTTGTTGTCCAAACGTTGGGAAGGTGTTTGGAAGCAATTGCCTTATCTCTTCTTCGATATGAGAAATTCTCTAGCCGAACGATCACATTTCATCGCCCAGTTGATAACCAAGGTTCTTTCATTTTTCTGTACTACTCATTAATTTGAACGATAACAAATACTAACATGATATTTCATGGGAAAATAATACATAATGATATATTACACAACAAAATATTTATAATTCGAAAAATAGATCATCAATATATTTGAGTATGTATAGATTGTGAATGTAATGAGAAACAGAAAAAAAAAAATATGTGTAACATATATGGTCGTATGATATGTTGTATCTTTCAATCCATCGGATTAACAATTGATCAACTGTAGATATATAAAAAAAATTATAAGCAAAGCAATCAAACATATATAAACGTTTGTTTTCTTTAAAGTTCCAAGTTATATGATATTAAAGAATTGGCTTTGTTTACAAATTATTTTGTCTATCTGTATAGCTATTTTTTAATCACTAATGTTCTTTATCTTTTCTCAAGGCTATACACAAACACAATGGAAACCTAGAGCTCTGCAACATCCAGCATATGACACCCCAAACTCAAGATGGTACACTCGAAGCTTGGATCCGATCATTGATCCATGTGAAACACACTAAATATCTCGCACTTGAGAGATTTTGTGCTTATCGTGGTGAGAAAGCTCGTGTGCTCCACTTACCTCCAAACATATTTTCACATCCAATGCTAACATCACTCCTCCTGTCTCGATACAAATTTGAGTTTGCCCATCCCTTCAACAATTGCAATAACCTCATAGTTCTTAAACTTTATAAAATCAAAGTTGAAGTTGACGTGCTCAACACAATCATTGCATCGTGCCCCTCCCTCAAGATGTTGGTACTAAAAATCTTTTGGTGCAGCCAAACGGGCTGTTTGAAGATTCATAACAACAACTTAAAGTTCGTGCATCTGGCTTGCACTAAAATTGATTTGATTGAAGTGTCTGCAGCTCTTCTGGACATATTCTCTGTTAACGATATTAAATTTGCGAGTGGGAGTAAAATTGTTCTTGACGCTCCAAGATTACTTCAGTTTGGTCAAAGATTATGTCATACACAACAGAGTATGCCTCATATAGTCTACAATATCTCATGTGACGCTCAGGTACAAGCACATGCAATTACATTTGCATGTGTGTATATATATATAATGTTGGATTAATTAGAAAATTGTTTGACATGTTTAATTTGCCAATTTGAATTGAAGGGGAATGAAAACATTGAACATGAATTCGTGGTGAACATAGAAAATTACTTTATGATTGTGTTTGCAACTTTGGCGGTGAATGTGGATATGATGAATCCAAAAGAAGTTTACATGCTAAAGCAAGTTTTAGATGCATGGGCTAAAGACTTGCAAATGCTCCAGATCTTCTTTAAGGTACACTCATTTTATGCATCAACTCTAATTAGATAAAGTTGATTTATTTTCTCTCGTTTATCAGTTTTTCTTATAAAACATGATACATGTTTATATGTGCGTGTGTTCTTGTATATGTAGCATAACGATGTTTATAAGGAAGAAAGTGAATCTTCTATTGACGGAATACAAAAGAAGTGGGGATATAGTTTTCTCGGTGTTGATTCATGTGTGAGAAGTGTGGATATGTATAACTTTAATGGTTTGGATGAGGATCAATTTGCTTTAGCCGCAAGTTTTGTGATACAAGGGAAGATGTTGGAAAGTTTGGTGATCGAGACGTCTTCGCTTCCAGAAAACAAAAAGTTGGCAATAGATGTTGCAGTGGCAAAATTGATGAAACTTCCAAAAGGCAACAGAGAGCTTATTATTGAATACATTTGATTGAATTTGGTTCAATCTAGTTATTGAGCCACTTGAATAAATCCAAACTTTCCTTTTATTTGAGTAAAGATTGCATGGTTTAAACATTTAAGTAATGTGTGTTTGGTGATTTTATGTTATTAATATTTGGGATTTGTCTTGTGTTAATCTGAATGCTATAATTTGTTCCATTGAGCCATTATCCGATTATCGTTATCAATATTTTTTTAGAACAATTAACGTGTTTTCAAAAGGGATAAAGTATTTTCATTTATGTTATAATGCTGAGTGCTGACAAGAACCAACATAACATTAGAAATTTTATGTAAACTTTTGAATGTTCTTTGTGAACTTAATTTGGCCACTGCGTCAAATTTTATTTGTTAGAAACAGTTTAAGGGTTATAACAATACAAATGTGACATTTCTAAAAACGTACGTGAAATACTTGTAGTATGTTCCTCCAGTAAATAGATTGGTGGCAATTGTTTACCATTTTAGTATATATAGTTAGTTTCCATTTTTTGATATTTAGACCTTAAAACCCTAACATGAATGATGAATCAACGTATCTCCCCCTTTTAAAGCACAAAACATAAGTCTCTCTTTGCTCAAAAAAAAAACATAAGTCTCTCTTTCCCCTGAGAATGTCCTCCATTTGCTTATGAACCCACAAAAGTTCTCACAATGTTTTTCACATTTAAAACATTTTGGTAGCACGATCATATATATATATATATATATATATATATATATCGGTTTACCACCTGATCAGGCTATTGCATTAGCGGCGAATAGAAAACTAAAATAACCTGCTTAGTTTTCCTCCCATAATTTATGTGTTAATTAAGCAAACAAAAAAGTAAATATTTGGAGCAGAATCTACAAAGCTTGGTCTCAGGACACTCACTTTCATCTCACCACGATAAATGATAGTTTGGTCGGATCCGATCGTATCACATGTGCTAACTAACAAACAAACAAAAAACCGAGGCTTGCATTAAAAGACAACATTTCCTTGTTATGATCATATTGATAACAAGTAACGAGAGTAGCTTCGGTGGATACACATGTAATTCTAGAATAAACCATATATTCCATTGATAAAAGTAAAGCATCACTACTTCATATGGCCCCTCCGCCGCCGAGTCCCGGTTTCCCGGCGGTCTATTGGGATACACAGTAACGTCAATCCTCGCCGACTCATCAGCCACGTCATCGTACGGATTCAACGAAGTGTTGTATTCCGAGTATTCTATGGTTACCCCTTCCTCTTCCGAAGGGTGATGACTTCTAACATCCACCCAACCATCCGATTCCCAATTTGCCCCTCTGGCCGTCACTATTTTACAGATCCTTGCCATCGCCGCAAATTTGAGTTCCGAACTCCACTCGCTTCTCTCTACTTCCTCCTCTTCTTCGTCCGAGCTAACCCAGTCCAGTACATAACGCGGAGATGACTCGGTGCGAGACGAGTCGTGAAGCTGAGACAGAAACGGATGCTGCAAAAGCTGGTCGCAACTCCACCTCTGATTCGGCTCTCGCT
>CM028688.1:3110570-3240471 GCA_016771965.1 Brassica carinata
AGGGTTTGGCTGCTTGTTATCGGCGACGCCGCGCTTCTTCTTGTCAATCTCAGATTTCTTCCGCATCGTAGGACCCGATTTGCGCATCCTGTGGGACTTCTGCGACGACATCAAATCGTCGGCGGCCATGGCGTAGGTTGGGAAGAAGATGAAGTGAGGTTTTGGTAAAGAAGCAAAACCCTCGTCTATAAACCTGGTTTTATATAATAAGATCATAGAAGCAACAAACCGGATTATCCTAATTTTATATCGGTTTAATTTGGCGTTCTACATTCATACCGGTTTGGTTTAATTAACATTCTATACATTCCGGTTCGGTTTAATTTGATACCAGTGAAGCCTTCTCTCTCAGACCTTTCTCATCAGCCAATTTCAAGATTGAAGACGGGACAGAGAGAGAGCTTGAAGGAGAGAACGACGAAGCATTCAGAAAAAGAACCTCTCTTTCGTCTTCTTTTCTGGGCTCGTCTGAATGCATCAGCACGCGCTTTCCCTCAATTCACACTCCTTTTCTCCTCAGTATGCGTTATCCCTCTCCAATTTCACCCTCCAAAGCCCTAATCCCCTCCAATTTCGAGTCCCATATGTGAGCAGCTCCGTATGTCTCCGCTCCCGAAGCAGCGCCGCCGATGTATCCCCTGTTAGATACACGGATGGCTCCTCCTCCATCGGCTCGCTCGGGGAGACCGGAGGTATCGTGGTGACGGAGAAACCTATCGACGTCGCAACTCTGGGTAATCTCTGCGTCGACATTGTTCTCAGTGTTCAAGAATTGCCCCCGCCTTCTCGCGGTGAACGCAAGGCCCTAATGGACGAGCTCTCTCTTTCTCCCCCAGATAAGGTTTGGTGATAAAGTGAAACATTTTGTGTTTGTTCTTGTGTGTTATTAGTGAAGATTTTTGGTTTTGTTTTGCTTATAGAAATATTGGGAAGCAGGTGGGAACTGTAACATGGCTATAGCAGCTGCGAGACTGGGGCTTCAGTGTGTTGCTATCGGTCACGTTGGGGATGAAATCTACGGAGAGTTTCTTCTGGATGTGCTTCATGAAGAGGGGATAGGTACGGTTGCATTGGATGGAGAAACAAATGCCAAAGACGCCAGCTCGTTCTGTGAAACTCTTATTTGCTGGGTTCTTGTGGATCCTCTCCAGAGGCATGGTTTTTGCAGGTACTGCTTTAACTGAAAATGCCTCTCATGAAAACTCGAATGTTCGTTCTTTGATTGTAGTGGTTTGTGTGGGACGACAGTGTCTAATAATAGATAATGAATGCATAAACCTGCCATCTAGAATAGGAGGTCTCATATAAATAGAGCTCTTTTGTAATGAATGCTGCAGACTAATCAGATTGTTTTTTTGTTATCGGAAAGCCATTTTTTACTCGCTTATAGTTTTTCTTAGTGTGTATGCATATGAATGTATGGCCGCTTCCTTGTTTAGACATCTCGTTTCTCTTACAGATACAAACTCTAGTGGGGTGATCTTGTCATACTTGCTTATGCTTCCATTTTTCCTGAATTCTTCTACTAGAGTCTGTTTTATTCCTTTTCTTATCTCTGTATGTGAATCAAAATCTTGGAGGTGATTTCATTGAACTTACTCCCTAATACTGTTTGTTTCTTTCAAGTACCTGGATTTTGTTACCAGGGGTACTTATGTCTGTCGTTGTTTCTCTTTCTTCAGTCGAGCCGATTTCAAGGAGGAACCTGCTTTTGGTTGGATAACTGATCTATCTGATGAAGTAAAGATGGCAATCAGAGAGTCGAAAGTTATTTTCTGCAATGGTTATGACTTTGACGATTTTAGTCCTGGTTTTATAATGTCAACGATAGACTATGCTACCAAAGTTGGGACAGCTATCTTCTTTGATCCTGGACCACGGGGAAAGAGTCTTTCCAAGGGAACTCCTGATGAGCGCAGAGCACTTTCTCATTTCTTAAGAATGAGTGATGTTCTTCTACTAACTTCTGAGGAGGTACAGTTCTTCTGTGATTACAATATGGTGATTAGTTATTACTGACCTGTTTAATGAATTGCACAGGCCGAGGCTCTAACTGGCATCAGGAACCCTGTACAAGCAGGACAGGAAATTTTGAGGAACGGGAAGGGAACAAAGTGGGTGATTGTAAAAATGGGCTCAAAAGGTTCAATTCTAGTGACCAAATCTAGTGTCTCAGTGGCACCTGCATTTAAGGTACCTTCTTACAGATCAATCTAATCTCTCATTTTCACATCATGTTGAATTGAATCAACCTTATATAACACGGAGTAAGTTTATGTAATGATCTAAATATTTCTTTCGCAAAACATCATGATCAGGTGGAGGTGGTTGATACTGTTGGATGTGGAGACAGTTTTGTGGCTGCAATTGCATTGGGATACATACGCAACATGCCGCTTGTTAACACCTTGACGATTGCAAACGCGGTTGGAGCAGCAACTGCAATGGGGTGTGGAGCAGGTAGAAATGTTGCGAAAAGGCATCAAGTGGTGGATCTCATCAAGGCGTCGAAACTCAACGATGAAGAAAACTTGTTAAAAGAACTACTCGCCGAAAACCCGGAAACTCCCAAAGTCAATCTTCTTTCAAAAGGGATGAGAAAGGAAGGAAGCAACAAGGAGCAGATAGAAATCATCTCAATGGAAAAAGTGGCTTCTGAATTGCTTCCAGAGCTTGAACATGGGAGGTGTTGTGTAAAGGTTTCATCTTGATGCATTTGAAACAGACTCAAGTTCTTAGAGAGATTTTGATCGCTTACAAGATTCGCGGGGAAACTTGTGATGAAGCAAATCTCGCGTAATTGATTGTTTACCTGATTTTTATGTGGGGAAAACCCACAAGGGAGATATGAAAGTGAAGTTGATCTTTACTTACAACAGTAAGGATAATAGTTCATCATAAAAGAGAAGTTTGGTATTTTTTTGATGTTTGTCTTCTGTTATTGTGTAACACGTCTGTTAAATGACATTGTTGGTGGGTACTTGGTAGGAATTCGACTGTTACATATTCAGGAAACAAAGTTGTTTAAGGGTTTTTTTCTGTTTTGAAGAAATTTTTCACAAAAACTACATAATTGCATCCAGATTAGTGTTAATAATAAAAAAAATGTGTAATGGATGAAACCCAAACATTTCTAAAAGATTAATGTGATTGTGTATATGGTAATTTCGTAAGACCAATATTATCATAAGGAGTAATCGATCTCGGCTATTTTTAGTAAAGTTCGACTGGAGTTGGAGCAATCTTGCCGCAGGAAACTGAAATAGAAGGAGCTTCGCCGCTGCTAGTGACGGCTTTGAACGAAGGGAGGGTATGTGATAATGGATGGGGACACTCTCATGTGTACCTTTTGTGGTACAGACAATAACAATGGCTAGGAACGTGCACCATCACCATCACCATCACAGAATGTGAGCTGGATACTTAGCTTTTATCATCGTATCAATTTTCGGTTTATAGAAAAAAGAAAAAGGTGGAGGTTGTGGTTTATGGTAGCTGCTACGTTGGAAAGAGAAGGAAAGACTTTACTAGGGGATCAAGAGGAGATAAGAGTGTTTGAAACGACAATGCAGACTCCATTAACGAGTTCTATAATCGACTAAATCCTGCTTAAGAAGCCGGATCAATGGTTTAACAGTCAATAGGATCTAAACCACATCAAAAGCTGAATCGGTCATGAACATTGAAAAGAGATTTAGCTATTATATATGATTCAAAGGATCGTCCAAGTAACCATGGATTACAAGAACAACAGAGCAAACAAGAGAAAAGATCGGATTATACAAACACTACCACCTACGAGAGAGAGAAAGCTACAACCATTTATCACTAAAACCCTAGTTTCACTTCGCCCCCCTCTTCGAAGCCCTCTTCACTGGAGACTTCACCGTCTTTGGCTTCACAACCTTCTTCACTGGAGTCTTCTTCTTCGTCGCCACCTTGGTAACCTTCTTTTTAGCAGCAGCCGCCTTCTTACCCGGAGATGTCACCTTCAATGTTTTAGCCGCCTTGGCTGGTTTGGCCTTAGGCTTCGCAGCAGCAGCGACAGCTTTCCTCTTGGGCGCAACAGTTGCCTTCGCCTTGGGTTTAACCGCCGCGGATTTCTTCGCTACCTTCGATTTGGAAGCTGCTGCGGTGGTAACCTTCTTCCCCTTCGACTTGGTGGTAGCAGGTTTCTTCTTCTCCGTAACCGCCGCCTTCGCCTTCGGAGATGATGGCTTAGCAGACGGAATCTTAAACGAGGCTTTCACCTTCACGAGCTTCTCGGAGGCCACGAGTCTCTTGAGGTTGAGAAGCAAGAGCTTCCTGAAAGAAGGCGAGAGCACCTTGTGCTTCTCCTCGATGAACTTCTGAATCGCGTATTGGCTAGATCCAGTCCTCTCCTTCAACGATACAATAGCGTCCTTGATCATCTGAATCGCAACAACAGTATATAATCAATATCACAATCTCACGATCGATTAACACGAAAGCTAGATCTGAGTCTCGTTACCTCCTCGTAAGTAGGGTGAGTCGAAACAGACTTCTTCTTCGCAGCCGCAGCAGCAGGCTTCTTCTTCGCCTTCGCCTTCGCCTTCACTTCCTTAGCCTTCTTCGCCTTGCCTCCCTTCGCAGCAGGCTCCGTCGCCGTCGTGTTGGTTACGTCCATAGGAGGGATGTTCTCTTGATCAACCGCTGGACTCGTCATCAGGAAGTTGATTTTGATTGCTAGTAACCGTAAATGTAAAGCTTTGGAGAAGATGAGAAGTTATTATGAGAAATGGTGATGTGATCATTTCATCGGAAACGGTTCGATTTATATAGTTAGATGTGTGTTAGACGGCAATGTCGTATCTCTCTTCTGATTGGTTGAAACAATGACTACGCGGATCGCTACTCTTTTACAAAGTTTGAATGGTAACCGTTGGATCTTTGTTTATCAACGGCGTAAAATGGATGACTTTCGATGTCAGTGGATGTGGATTTTAGATGCTTTAGGCATGTTTGCTGTGCTTTTAGGCTCGATTGATTTGATCGTAACTATTGATATACTTGATGAAATTCGTTTTGTTTTCGCATTGTGTAGAACAATCTGTGAGCTTTCTTTTGATTATCTAATTGTGTCGAATGGGTCATTCTGTAGTGAGAAAATCGGATTTAAAGAGAAATGTGTCATTAGTATTGTTTTTTCTTGGTTGTGTTATAGTAAATTTGGTTTTGGAATACTGTTGAAGAGAGTTCACAGAAAAAGTGCGTTAATCAAAACCAGACAAGCCAAGGAGTGAATCGAACCATGTATCCATAAAGTTTGGTTACTTCGCGATGCAAAATCACATGATTGGTTACTAATCAAGATGACCATCTTCTAGAATATGCTGCACACCGTGTGTTGATATGTGTGTGTAAGACTTTTGTTAAACACAGTCAGAGGGTCAAATCGTTTCGTATATTGTGATATACTTTTAACCATATGATCAACTCATTTTAGTAAACATAAGCATGGACGTCCATTCGTATGTCCATTCGTACTACAATCTTTGGATTTCCATCAGTACTACAATCATATAAGAATTTCGATAATAAGTAATAATTAAGCTTATTACAAGATTTTATCAATACATGACATTCATATTATATGCATTTGGAGTTTCTAATTGACCGCACGTATTTTGATCGCTGTGTTCTTACTCCGAGATTAGATATGCATCTGATTTATTCTCTTTAATGGGTTCTAATTTCTAGATAACCACATGAATATACAGTCCATCCAAATTGTATATGAAGCTCATGTAGAGACATCAAACATGGTTGCACAAAAAATTGATGAACAAACCCTAAACCCTACTCCATTTCTTAAGTCTTTATTCGATGTTTGGTAAACATAAGGGTCCACTATTTTACATTAGAGGCCACTTTTTTTTTTTGAAACACACATTAGAGGCCACAAAGGTAAGTTTTTCATTTCATTGGGCCATTCGCATATGGCTTATCATTTTTTGGATAATTGTTTTTGTAAAATTTTGTATTTTACCCAAAAAACGACGCACCATTATTAATATGGGTTAATTTGCAGAATAGCTAATTTCTGAACCATAATTAAGTATATAGCATTGATTTTAACGTAACTAAATCTATAACATTTAACACAAGATTCATCCGGATATACCATTTTAATTTATAAATAACCGGTGAGCTGAGAAAAAGAAGAAATGACATCGTCACTTACATACATGGCTAGAAATAAAGCAACGGTGGTCAATATTCAATCACACAAAGAGTTAGAACGATATCACACAATTATATACTGGTCTTGTAGAGTTAATGGTGGCGTATGTGAAGTTTTATAGATGCAAACATAATTTACAGAGAAGGAGAAAAAATCACGACGGAGACACTACCGATAACGTTAGTTTCAATGTATAAAAACAGTATAGAACATCTACAAATAGTATAGAATAAAGGGTCAATTTCATTAACATACAGATCACTTATGTTTTTACTGCATAAATTTATCACTTTAGGCATAAATGTATGGATACAATACAACACTACCACATTAAATGGTGTATTCCATTTATTTGCACCGTAAGTTTACTCTATGTCATTTTTGTTTTCACCGCATAAAAAAATTAAATGTTTTATTTCATATCATCAAAATAGCATAAGACACACCAACTCTATCTCAATCCTTATAATCTTGATACCAAACTTTATTCCCAACCCCTAAATACTAACTTAGACCTTAATCAGTAAACTCTAAACCTCGATATAAACTATAAACTCAAATATAAACCATAAACCCTAATATAAACTTTAAACCAAATAGAATGAAACAAAATAAATAACATAGTATATATTGGTGATATTATGAAATGCTTATGATTATATGGAAGAAGTTAATGTTGATCCGGAGAGGCCGAATCCGGATCCGGATAGTAAAATGTTGGATCCGTCAAGGCCGAATCCGGATCTGGATATCTTGATTTATTAGTCCGGATATCCGGATCCGTAAATTTTATTAATAATTATTTTAAAAATAGTAATATTTATATATAAAAACTAATTTTATTTAATATATTTTAATTTTTATAATAGTATATATAAATTTTATGTAAATTTTGTAATATTATACATAGAAATAATTTAAAACATTATATTTTTATTTTTATTTTTAAATTATTGTTAATATTATATATATATTAATATTATTTATTATTTGTTTTAGAATCCAAATCCGGATCCGGATATCCGCCGGATATAATAATTTTTAGAACGATATCCGACACCCGGATATCCGCGAACCCCGAATCTGGATAAGGATAATAAAATTATGGATCCACGGATAAGGATCCGGATATCTTAAAATTGCACGGATATCCGATCCGCCTCGTGCCTAGGTAGAATGATATCGAGTGTAAACTTTTTTCTTCTGCTTAAACAGTACGTGAGTAAACAAACAAAAAATATATATATATTTTACCAAAAAAACAAAAATATAATTGTACTTGATTGGCTATCTTATAATAAAAATTTCAGTGTAATTATTTGTGTTAAAGATATCATACAGTCACAACCAATATATAACCCAAAACAAAGCTATTTACTTCAAAATAAAGACAAACGAATTTAAGTGAATCATTAGAAAATGTAAGAAGGAGGGAAAGCTTATTGGTAAAGTAAAGATCATCATTTGATTGATCAACTTTGTAAGGAGATACGTATTTGGAGAGCGTACGGTAGCTCGTGAGAGGCCGTTCCGCTTCTGTTGTATTTTACGAGTAATAATACAATACAAAGTCTTATCACAGTTCTGGTACCTAAGCCATTCAAGAATCTGGAAATCAAAACACACAAAGGAACACAAAAATAGAGCGTGCAATAGCCTTAAAACACTTTTGAGAGTAATCACAGTTCTTTATTCATGCCGTAAGATAGATTCTTCAAGTCAAAAAGCAACAAACACAGCTTTTAGCAGCGCCAATATTGAAATCCTCAAACAGTAGATCAGGATTCAAGACTAACTTTATGAAGCAAGTCAAACATTAGAAGAATCTAAAGCAGAAAACGCCTACAAAGAAATTTGTACAATTCTATTCAGGTTGTTGGTGGTTTTGGGGATCGATTTGCGATTTCAAGATCGTTGTTAGGGTTTCTTTGATCTCTGTGTAAAAGGATTTTGAGATTTCAATCTCTGTGTTGTTAGGGTTTCCTTGATCCTATGTAGGTAAGAAGAGAAGCCTTATCATCCCTCGTGATGATACGGAGAACTAAGATGATAGTGGATCTGGATCTGATGACGACTACGATCTTGACAACGGTGTTTTGAAGAATATCTTCACGACGACGCTTTGGATAACAATCTTGACAGCGCTTCTGAAGATTATCTTCACGATGATGGCGTTGAGATGGGACGACCTATTCAGGTTGTATCATTACCTCGTGGTATATCATCGGAACTGAATTACTCATGAATGATGGTCACCACCCTCTTTTGTGAACCGCTTAATTTTTCAATCCTCTACCTGCTTTCGTCCACTTTGACCAGAGGGGTAACTAAATGAAGCATCAAGCCAACCGCCTGAGACAGCTTTCCCCACAAGCAAACCAAATTTTGCTTCAGCTGAAGGAATGTCAAGAGCGAGATCGTCGAGGCTTTCCCTTAAGCTGGAGAATCCCTTCACCATATGAGTAGAGCTTATCAGGTTTTCTGAAACTGCTTCCTTCAGCAGATTCAACACAAGTGGCTCTGCTGTGTAACTCTCCACGCCAGTAATCAAAGCCATCTTCACCACCTCGTAATGAAAGAACGACACGCCTAGTTCCCGGATGCAGCGAAATGCCTCCTTTGTGTCTCTAGTCTCCATATACACCTTCAAAATGGCAGCGATCTTCATCTTGACTTCCTCAAGAGAGGTTCGACTCGTTGCACCAACTAGCTCGAATGGTTCCTAATATACAACAAGAAACACAAAGAGAAAACATCTAAAATGATAAAACTTATCAACCAGAACAATGACACGGATACAATTTTGATCCACTCCTTCGGCGACAAAGTGATTAATCAGTCATGAAAATCAAGATGATCACTTTCGTTTAATAAGAAGAAAGTTCATAGAGGTTTACCTCTCCACTATCAGTGTCGATTAGTTTTCCCAAAGTTCCTTTGCCACCACACGCATCTGAAACAGAACAAAGGAAGGGATGCACAAAAATGTATTTAACAGCTCCATATATAAGCAAGAGTCATTCCCTAAAGCTATATAAATCAATACCAACTAGAGTAGTGCCTCACCCTTCTTTGCACAGACAGGCTTGCATGCGTGAGACCTTAGATGTCTAGCACCATTTGACAGACCATACGCTTTACCACGAGCACTACTGGATTGTTTGAGCGAGGGTAGATGATTCAGTGCGTTCTCGGTTGCAGGTATCATCATCTCTCTCCTCATCTCTTAAACACCCTTCATTAGACGATCCTTCTGCTCCACCAAGTTCTTGAGCGCCGCCATGATCAGCAAGAGCCTGACCAGCTTCTTGAGAATGAGCTTGAGCTCTAAGAAGCGCCAACTTTGCTACGAGCCTATCACCTATTACTTTACTCTTCTGATCAAAAGGAAGACGTTCATCCTCTGGGAGACACAAGCTAGACATGAGTCCGGGGTGGTGAGTGTGCAATAAGTGGAACATATCCATGTCTTCACTGATGGGTCGTCGTCTCATCGAAGGTGCAGGTTCTTCATGAGTAGGAGTTTGATCTTGTTGAGCGCCGCCATGATCAGCAAGCTTCTTGACAAGGAGGAGTTTGATCAGGTCGTCCCATCTCAACGCCATCATCGTGAAGATAATCTTCAGAAGCGCTGTCAAGATCGTTATCCAAAGCCTCGTCGTGAAGATATTCTTCAAAAGCACCGTCGTCAAGATCGCAGTCGTCCTCAGATCCAGATCCACTATCATCTTCCTTCTCCGTATCATCACGAGGGATGATAAGGCTTCTCTTAAATCTCCAAATCCTTTTACACAGAGATCAAAGAAACCCTAACAACGATGCGAAATCGCGAAATCGATCCCCAAAACCACCAACAACGGCACTTCCGATCAACGAAACCATAACAACAATCGAAATCGCGAAATCTCGAAATCGATCCCCAATCTTCAATTTCGAATCTACCAACAACACGGCACTACGTAAATCGTAGGTAAAAATGCTTACTCGCCGCCATGGTTGAAGATCTTGAAAAGGTTTGTTCGACAAAAGAATCTCTGCGTTTAGGTTATGAGCTCTGCGACTTGTTGGAAGAAGATGAATTAATGAGAATGCGATCATAAGGCGTTAATAAATAGTGTGGTGTATCACAAAGTGAACTTTCTGTGGGCCCTCCAAGCGAGTATAGTTTACCTTTCAATAAATCTGACGAATAAAATAATTTAGAATTTAATAAGAGGTCGATCCTATGATATTAATGAATTACACCGTTATGAAAAATGTCTTTTTTTGGGGGGTATACTTCGGGGAGCATTAATGTTTGGAAAATACTTTACGATAGCATTAATTTTTTTTTTGTCAAAGAATCAAAATAACTAAAATATTTTATTAAAGAGGTAAATTTACATTTATACTTCTAGGGTTAACTAATCTAAATCTTAGGGTTTAGAGTTAAAGAGTGGAAATTTGGGATTAAGGTTTAAAAATTTTATAAAATAAAAATAAATATTAAAATTTAAAAATAAAAATTTAAAAATAGTTTCAAAAAGTATTTTCGAATTACAAAAAGAAAATTGGAAAAAAATTATAAAAATTTCAAAAAAGAAAGCAAAATTTATAAGAAAGTTCGAATTTGAAAACATATAATCTAAAACTATAAAAAAAACTATTTTTTTGGGTATATATCTAGGGTATTATGGTATTTTTACCTATTAAATGAAACATTTTGGTCATTTTCTTTCTTGTGGTCTATTTTTATGACAAAATCTTGAAAATTGTTTATTTAGAGAATTGTCCTTGATGCATTAGTTTTGTTGAAAAAATAGAATAGATCATTACATTAACTAGGGCCAACAACGTATTGAGTAGGCATGGGCGTTGGGTATCCGTTGGCATTGGTTCGGATTTTTCGGGTTTGGGTTTACGTTCTTAGGTTTCATACTAAAATTTTATTAGTAATGGGTCGGGTTCAGATAATATTACTTTGGGTTCGCTCAAAATTGTATTGCTTCCTAAACCCCATAAAGTAATCATATATCATACTGATTCAGTTATATCGGTTCGGTTCGGATATAACCAAGTAAAACAAAATTTTGAAGCAAAACATAAAGAAAAAATCTAAATTAAATAAAATTAATCATCACACATAAAATTGATAAAATAACAATAAAATGTTAAATCAAGTATGAAAACAAACATCATTTGTAAACAATATGTATTGCCTTATAGAGAGTAGACTTTTCATTTCAATGTGCAAATTATAAAATACTTATTTATAACTAATTGTGTACCTAAAGCATTTATTAAAATTGTAATATTTATTATTATATATCATATTACCACAAATATTGAATTTAATAATTGAAATATTTATATATATATTTGAAATATTTATCTTGACTATTACTTTCGGATTTTTGGTTACTCGTTCGGGTTAGGTTAATAACACCGGGTTCAGATATTTTTGTACCACCCTACAAGATCCGTTCGGTATTTTTACATTTCGATTTTTCGGTTCGATTTTTCGGTTCGGTTCGGGTTCGGATTTTATGCCTCGGCCTAGTATTGAGTCATATAGCACCCCAACTTACATGGATGCATGCGTATGATAATAATGTTTTTTTCTTCGGGGTATATAAGCTCATGAATCTTGATAAATGGCCATGAAACCATACATAAAACTCAAACCATAAAAGTTAAAACCGTGAACCCTAACATAAGTTTATATGTACGTTTGATTTCCGTCTACGAAAACTTAGAGGCTAAATAAGCTTGAACCTTTCCAAAACGAAAGCCTAATTTGAAAGATTAACATAAGCAGAAACAAAACACAAAGAAGATACAAATGATTAGACAAGGGCATAGCATGCTTACCTTCGGATCCACGCCATCCTTGAATTCATTACTATTTTCCCTTACCAGTTTAGGATGTTAAACATCTTTGATAAAAACTGTTTGCTCTTCCTAATGTTTTTAACTGAACATATCTTAATTTTTAAATTACCACAATTTATTTTTGTAGTATGCAGTTAACACACCCAGAAAAAAATTGATAGCTAGGTAATAGTGCGATTTAAGTTCTACAACTAGATACGGATCCGCTGTTTTTGGTTGCAGATATGGTTTTCAAATGTTGATAAGCTCTGGACATTTGTTTTTTGGTTTCGGTTACAGTTCGGTTTCGGTTCGGTTCTAGAGGTTTAGAATCCTTTCGGTATTTAGAAATTTTAGTTCAGCCGGTTTGATTTTTGGTTCGATAATAAAGTTAAGCGACTGATATCTGAGATAATTTTAGATCCTATCGTTCTGGTTCGTTTCGGTTTTCTTGGTTAATTCAGGTTAAAATCTCATAAGATTCAGGGTTTTTAAATTAAATATGAGATTCTTTTAGGTTTTCAAATAAAATTTAGATAACTCAGATAATTTTATACTTTAGATAAAAATAAAATATATTCTGGTAATTCAATTGTTTTTTGCGTATTTTTGTTTGTAAATATAAATTTTAAATTATTTCATTATTTTAATACTAAATATCATTAATATTTATAAGTATGTAAATTATATTTAGAAATTTGGGTACCTGTTTCATTACATTTTTAAACATTGTGATTATCAGATTGTATTAAAACTAATTAACATGCTTAATTGTGTACACAGAATCTAATCTTAAACATTAGGAATAATAGATTTTAAAAAATGAATATGTATACTTTAGTAAACACATTTGGCCTGAAAAAAATCTTAGATTACTGTTGAAATAACAAAAGTATACCATCTACTATTTGTAGGCATATTTGAGATCAAGTGTGTAATAACCCTCACGAGCCAATAAATTTTTGGTGAGAAAAATCCCTTCGACCAGTTTTAGTTGGTTCGACAAGGATTAATAAAATAAAACCGACCCGGTAGATTAATTTCTCGTGGGACTCTCTTGTGGTCGAAAGAGCTTCACTTGATAGTTTGGACGAGTCTTAAATATTTTGGTCGAATGTTTATTAAGCTGAACTAGATTTTCGGAGAACAAGATGAGAGCCAAAGACAAGGAATATTTGGTTGAAAAATTATTTAAAACTGTCAACCAACTTCCGAAATAATTTTTGAATTGAGTTATGTCCTCCACCAGCCTGTTTGTTCACTTATTCTGTCTCATGACTTGCACCTGCCTGCTTACCTAGCTTCTTCAGTACATGTCACATGACAATCACAGCTGCCTGTGTGCTTGCTTCCTCTCTTAATTATTATGATTGGCTGGAAACTGCTTCATGGGAGGGAAAGGACAGCATGGTGCATATATAAACCTCTCCTCCAGCTGCTTTACCACGTTCTGAAACCTCTGAAAAACCTAGACAATTTCAGAGAGAAAGAGAGAAACAAGAACAGAAAAATCAGTGAAAAAAATCAGGAAAATAAATCAAGAAAAAATTGGTGGTGATCTAATCTTCAACCCTAGCTCAGTTTGTTACCTTGAGAAAGATCAGAACGTGAGATTTTTAAATAAAACCCTAGACCTAGTTGAGTTCAGATCATGATTAGACCTTGATCTTTCTCTTTGATCAGTCCAGCCACAAGCTTACCTTGGAGAGGATCAGCTGAGGCCATCTAGTCCTTTGGTTCGCCTTGGTAAGCTTTGGTCTTCTAGCCTCAGTCAGTATCTGATCAGAACAGTTCATGGCTACCTTAGATCTTGGTCGGATCAGTTGTATAAGTTATGATACAGTTCAGTTCTTGTTTAGTTTCGGTTTGAATTCATCTCTTAAAACAGTTTGCTAAGCTGTTATGGATTGATTGGACTTAAACCAAACTGAACTCAGTTGATCTTGTCCTGAACTGTTGTTAACTGAATATAACTGAACTGATCTGATCTGGTATGAGGAAAGCTTGAACTGAATTGATTTAAGTTCTTTAGCCTGAACGAACTGTCGGATTGTTGATGTTCTGAACCAAACCTTGCTATGTTTTGATCAGCTAAGGTGTGGAGCTTTGCTAGTCCCATCCTGTCCTTTCAGCTTTGTTCAAGAGGAACTCAAGTCTTGTCCAAGCCAATTTCAAGACTGTTCTTTAGGTGAGTCTAGACAGAAGATGAGATACATCATGAATGAGTACATGATTGAGTTTAAATTGTAGTATCTCAATTAGATAGTAAAGTCTTTGAATCCTTTAAGAAGTGTATGGTGTTTACTTAGTGTAAACACTTACATAAAGATTAATCAAAAGGTTAAAGTGAGGTAAATCATAATCATATTACTTGTTCTCAAGTACTAATCTTAATTATGAAATAATCATGGTTTTGATTATGGATTAATCTTGGTTTAGTTAAGAATTAATCTTGATTTAATTAAGAATTAATGTGAGATTAATTAAGGAGTAATCATGATTAATTAAATACTAATCTTGGATTAATTAAAGATTAATATTAGATTAATTAAGGATTAATTTGGATTAATTAAGAGTTAATTATGATTAATTAAGGATTAATTTTAGAATAATTATGGAAGTAAAATCATGTGAAGTCTTATTATTATTCACTATCGCTAGAGTCTCCGCATTATCGTGACTTGGTCCTGCGAACGGAACAAGGTCATGAAGACACGATGATGGGGTAGCTCCTGAAACCGTGTACTGCATGGCGATGCAATGTCGGATTGTTCATACGGACACTTTCGACAATGATGGTGATGCTAACTCACTAGTCTCGGTTAACCTTAGTGGTTTCTGGTCTAGTATATATATTGTATTATATGAGTATGGTAACGGGCTGGTGTTGTGGAAGTGATGTTTAAAATAAGAATTCACAATGATGATCGATATTAAAGTATAGTACTAGTACTTGCACGATCATGTATATGCATTTGATAATTGTTTGGTTTATTATTGATTGTGTTGTGATTCTAGATTCAGAGTAAACTAGTTGCTCATGACTCATTCCTGTGAGGTAACCCTTAGGCGGAGACACTTTACTCTTTTGAATGAAGATGGCCAACCAAGGGTAGTATTTTGTTGTCCTTGCAACGTGCGTTTTGATGTATATTTACTTAAAAGCGTTGTTGGGCGATAGGTCGTAGGGTAAACTATAACAGTTTGTAAGATGTTTAAAGTAAAATAAATAATGTATAAAAGATGTTTATAAATCACGAATTCTCATATGATATTAGTCCTTGTGCGGGACGAACTAACTATCGAATATTGCTTTATCGGGTTGAAAAGCCTAGAGTAATATCCGATAGCAGTATCTGTGTTCTTTGGTTGTTGGTCTAAGGTGATCGGTTTATTTGAGAACCTCGGTCGACTCATCAGGAGACATCGACCGTGTCATTTCGGTTATCACGATCGGGGTGTCACAAATTGCATATCTCTAGAAGCATGAACTTTGTCTTTTAAAGTTTGGGGACCACTCGGAATGTGTAACTTACACTGAAAGCATTGTACAACAGAGATTACATGCTCATTTGCTTTTTATTCTTCTTTCTTTTGTCTAGCTTACCGAACATTAGTCACAAAGAAAACCGAAAAAGGCTATGAACACTTTTCCTCTAAAGAGAACTCTGCAGTGTCTCGGTCCAATATTGTTCAGTGGTTGACAACGGAGCTCCTTGCCAAGTTTCTCCTTTATTTATCTCACTGAATCTCGCCAAGATATCTACGAACTGAGGAGATTTGTTGTAATACATTTGACTATGTATATCCTCACCAAGTGTCATTCGGTTTTTAGCTAGTTATGTTGCAGACTTTCAACTTGCAGCTTGCCTTTGTCAGTATGTTCTTCGGATTAGATCATGGTGGTAAACGTTAGCTGCACAACAGACAGAATCCAGTTAGTTATAGGTTTACTAATTATAGCAAAGTTTGAGAAATAATTTGACAATCCACCTGTATGTCGTATGCATATACTTCAAGGCACGAAGCATCTCATAAAGAAAAAACTGGTGGTGTTCCCATGTCCTCGTTAGCCTTGATGACTTGATGCAGGTCTGATTCTATGAGCTCAAACACGACATAATGTCTTTAAACTCCTTAATGAACGGTGGAAGCATGATGTTTTTGATTTCGACTATATCCAAGTGCCTTAGGAGCCGGAGAAGCTTGACCTCACGGAAGATACATAGATCATCAGAGATATATTCAAAGACATCATTAATCTTCTTCATAGTGACGTTCTCTCTCATGTGCATATCAACAACTGCACAAAACAACTCTATAGCTTCCTTTCCCAATAACTTCAACAATCTGATAAAGGTTGACATCACCATATAGTTAAAAAGTCCATCTTTTTTATGTTGTGTATGTATCACCAAAGTACAGAAACAGCATAAAGTTAAACAAACATCCAAGAAAACAACTCAAATTCATCAAAAGAAAAATACTTTAAGAAACGTGAATGAAAAAAAGAGAGAGACCAGACCTTCTTCACTTGATCTTGTTGCTTTGTTCTCAGCAACAAAGAAGTAGAAAAGTGAGCACTTTCAACCAACCCAGATAACAATACAGCTCAACAATTCTATTGTCTTCCTTAGATTCAAAAACCCTTCAATAAACTATAACGACCAAAGAAAATAGCGTTCTTCCAATCACAAGAAAACCCTGAAACCAAAACCAAGAACCAGCGATCGAAGACATCAATCTTCAATAGCGGTCTTCCTCCTCACTTGGAACTAATCCTGAGTAAATAACAGAGCAGGTGCGTGAATTGGATTTAAAAACATCAAATGTATCTTTTTTTTTTGGTTTTTAGCTAAAATAATCGAAACAACTCTAAAATGTTTACACTTTCTTTTCAGTTTTCTTACTACTATAAGTTTTTTTTGTCAACGGTTTGCTTTTTATTTTATATTATGATTAGTAAATAATGGGGTCACATCTCACATGTAGGTAATTGTATCCTCTAACTCCGTCACGACCACATTGTCTAAGCGAAGACTCTTTCTTATGGAATCAAAACCGATTGATTTCACGAAGTCGGAGAGAGATGGAGACGAAAGAGAAGAGGAGATTTTCAAGTACGTCGCGTGTTCGATAAGTGATCTATTTTCCTCCTAAATAAGCGATGTTTTTCAATTAAAAGTAATTTTCTTTTTTAATCAAAATTAATTTAAGCAACCTGATAATTGTGCTCTAAACTAACAAAATAAAACTTCGTACCAGGTCCTTTTTCGATCGGTGATTAATTTCCAAAAGAAGACAAATGATCACATTAATTATGTTGCAGCTTCATCAACGGAGTAATCAGTAATCACATGTCTACACATGTACGCCTGCCCTCACCTGATCCGCATCACTGCGTCCTCGGTCGCTCTTCACGGTAACATGTGACATGTTAACACGAACACCCAAAAAACTATAATGATTTCGAACTATATACTATACTGTATAAATAGCTGCACAAAAAATACTATACTGTTTAGTGTATATAAATATAAAGACACTAGACTAATATAAATAAAAATATTATTAAAAATATATAAAAGAGCAGAATCGCCCGATGATGCATGAAGGAAGGAAGCTCTGAATCTAAAAAAACTCCCTCCGACCCCAAACCTAGAATTTTGAAGCGGAAGAAAACATAATCCGAGGATTGCACAATCGATCGTCTTCAGCTTTGTTAATCAATCGGAAAAATCTCTGCTGATCCTTCCTGGAGAAAGGAGAAAAGCGTTTGATGAGATAATTTCTATTTGTGTGGGTGTTTCGCTTAGCCACCATGAATCAAATCCGTCGATGGCAGAGGATCCTGTTTCTCTCCCTGCTATCGATCTCCGTGTTGGCTCCTCTTGTTTTCGTCTCGAATCGGCTCAAGACCATCACTCCCGTTGGTCAGCTTCTTCTCCTCCTTTTTCCATGGCTTACATTTTTATTGAATGGATGATCGCGTAGAGTTACTTCATCGTTTCGATTGAATCTCATGATAATAATAATGGTACCTTCGTTTTATGTGGTTTGATTTTCATTCTGGGCAGGTCGGAGAGAATTTATCGAAGAATTATCCAACTTTGTAAGTCTGATGTCATCCTCCTCTTCGTTACTCCCTGAGTCTAATCTAAGTTCCTAGATCTTAGTCTTGCTTTTTATTATTTACTCTTTAGGCTTTATCATGCTGAGATGCTATGATATATTTTTTTGCAGAGATACAGGACGAATGACCTTAGGCTTAACGCTGTCCAACATGTAAGTTACAAGTTTCTGGTTTCTCAATGTCCTTTTCATTTAATGAAAATGATTTCAATTTGTGAATTTAGGAGGATGGACAAGGCTTGAAGGGGCCAAGGCTCATTCTCTACAAGGATGGGGAGGAGTTTAATTCCTCAGTTAGTGATGTGAAAGAGAAAACTATCCATTTACCAAATATTGATGGTTGGTGGGGTCATCATTTGCAACTTAGCTTTGTTTTGTCTTCCATTAACTCTTCAGCTTTCTTATCGGCACTTGTTATGGCTTTCAGGCAATAATCATAAATACAGCGAAGAAAAATTAATTGATTCACAGCAGACGACACGAAGCTCTGATTACAAGGTGTGTATTTGATAACATGAACTTGATTAATGCTCAGGCTATGAAGCAATTCCAGTATTGAATCCTAGAATCAGATTACGAGACGTTACGCTTCATGTTGCTTAGCTGATCTAGTGAATTGAAAATCCTGGTTACGCTTCAATGTTAAGATTTATTGTTTTGTTTTGTGACAGGATCAAAGTCTAACAGTTAACCAACTTGCTAATAAAACGGAGTTCAAACCCCCACTATCCAAGGGTGAAAAGAACACAAAGGTTCAGTCTGATAGAGCAACAGATGTGAAGATAAAAGAGATCAGAGACAAAATTATACAAGCCAAAGCCTACCTGAATTTTGCCCCGCCTGGAAGTAACTCTCAGATTGTGAAGGAGTTGAGAACTCGGATGAGAGAGCTGGAACGGGCTGTTGGTGATGTGACAAAGGATAAAGATTTGTCAAAGGGGTAAGCATAACTGCTTGATTCATAAGGAGAGTATAACTTAATAGCATCCATAGACTTTCTGTAACAGCTACAACCTTTTTATTGGTAAAAAACCCTTGCTGTTTAAGAAGATTCTTACATTAACCTATGGTATGGTTGTTTCTTTCAGCGCGCTTCGTAGGTTGAAGCCTCTGGAAGCGACGTTATACAAGGCTAGTCGTGTATTTAACAATTGCCCTGCCATTGCTACAAAACTCCGTGCCATGAATTATAACACAGAAGAACTGGTCCAGGCGCAGAAAAATCAAGCATCATATCTGATGCACCTTGCTGCAAGGACCACCCCAAAAGGGCAACACTGTCTCTCCATGCGGTTGACCTCGGAGTACTTTGCCCTGGATCCTGAAAAAAGGCAGATGCCTAACCAGGAAAAGTACAATGATCCTAGTCTCAATCATTATGTTGTCTTCTCTGACAATGTTTTGGCTTCTGCAGTCGTTGCTAACTCTACAATATCTTCTTCAAAGGTAAGTTTTCACATTTCCTTATGTTTTATATTGACAATAATCTACTGCTGTTTTCTAAATTTCTAATCGGATATCATTTTATGTTATGTTTCAAGGGCCTTGCACTATATCGTCTCATTTGTTTAAGCCACTTGTTAATCTGAGTTCCTAATGTTATTTGCAGGAACCGGAAAAAATAGTATTCCATGTCGTGACTGATTCACTTAATTACCCAGCAATCTCAATGTGGTTTCTGCTAAACATCCAAAGTGTAGCTGCTATCCAAATCCAAAACATTGATGATATGGATGTCCTGCCTTCAGATTATGATCAGTTGCTGATGAAGCAAAACTCCAATGACCGAAGATTCATCTCTACCCTCAATCATGCACGATTCTATCTCCCCGATATATTCCCTGGTTTGAATAAGATGGTACTCTTTGACCATGATGTAGTAGTTCAACGAGATTTAAGTAGACTGTGGAGCATTGATATGAAGGGGAAGGTGGTTGGTGCTGTAGAGACATGTAAAGAAGGCGAACCTTCATTCCATTCAATGAGCACATTTATTAATTTCTCAGACGAATGGGTCTCTGGGAAATTCAGTCCTAAAGCTTGCACGTGGGCGTTTGGGATGAATCTAGTTGATCTCGAAGAATGGAGAAGACGGAAGTTGACTTCTACATACATAAAATACATGAACCTGGTACGCAGATTATATACTCTCTACTGCACTTACTCTCCTCACATAACTAACACTGTAGTACTATAGCTGCTTAAAATTCACCTCTAGAAAGTTTTTCCATGTGGGTTCTTCTATTATTTATACACATTCTGTCTGAGGTCGTAATAATAATAATAACTATCCGGTTTTAGTTATTGCTGTGTTGGGGACAAAAGTTATTCATACTAATATTCAGAGTAAAGGGCTGTGTGACTAGCAAACGAACATAAGTGAAGTTAGTATAGTTCTAGAGAAAGAGTTGTTACAACCAATAGCATATCTATTTCTCTATGTACATACACAGGTTTTATGCGTGGAATGAACTAAAACCTAACAGATGTTTGTGGGGATTTTTGGGGTTTTGTTTTCTGGCAGGGAACAAAGAGACCTTTGTGGAAAGCTGGGAGCTTACCAATAGGTTGGTTGACTTTCTATAGGCAAACATTAGCGTTGGACAAGAGATGGCATGTGACGGGGTTAGGTCGCGAGTCAGGCATCAAAACGGTTGACATTGAAAAAGCCGCGGTTATACACTACGACGGGATCATGAAGCCATGGTTGGATATTGGAATAGACAAATACAAACGTTACTGGAACATACATGTCCCTTACTATCACTCCTACTTGCAACAGTGCAACATTCACGCTTGATACTAAAAAAACAACTTCCACAATATAGGTGCAGTTCTAGATTCTTTCCTTTTTTTTGTTAAAACAAGCTTATGAGAGCATGTTACGAGTGGTATGATTAGCTTCATTCTTTTACTCTTCCGAGTGTAAATCTTGGCTATTCTTTTTCATATTTTTCAGAGCTTACTTAATCTTAGACTTAGCCTCCGCGACATATTAATCTTATCTTATACATAATGATTCTGATCTCTTCGTTTGTAAATTCTCGAAACTTTAAAAGACGAGAACTCACCAAACATTATTCATGTGCTATCTAGAAGTCTGGTCAAAAAAAGTTGTAGGGAACACTTGTGTGGAGAGGCAAAGATTGTGTGGTAGGAAACGGATGAGACGTGACAGGTGGAGAGAATCAATTGGTTAAGAGTGTTGATAGAATGCAGATCAAATAACTTTTCCATCACTTGCTAAGCTAACACCTACCACCAAAGAAAAACAGTCTTATTTGATCAAGTCCTGTGAGTTTGGGAAAAGCTAAAGACAATGGCAAGCTTCACTTCCTCCGTTACATTTCCTACTCTTCTTCTCAAGCCTTCGGTCACAGCTATCTCCACTGAGTGTGTCTATGGTAAACCTCTGTTTGCGTAGTAATCTCTCTCCTATTTATGAATCTGAATTGTCATATTTTCGTTTTGTATGTGTTCAGGTCTTCCAAGGATGATCAAGAGAAGCTGTGGAGTGAAATGCTCGATGGAGACAAAGCAGCCCAAGCAAGAAAAGAGCTCAGCGGCAGGTTCGTCCGCTTTGGCGGTTATGTTAACAGCGGTGATGAGTAGTAGCCCAGCAATGGCGTTGGTGGACGAGAGGATGTCAACGGAAGGAACAGGACTACCGTTTGGTCTGAGCAATAACCTGTTAGGTTGGATTCTGTTGGGCGTGTTTGGTTTGATATGGGCTATTTACTTTAACTACACTTCTTCCCTCGATGAGGATGATGATTCCGGGCTTTCCCTCTGAAAGCTCCCATTCTCTGTCTTTCTCTCTCTCATTATTCAGTGAACATGAAGCGAAAATTCTCTGTACCTTCTTCTAAAGTTTCAAGTAAAGACCTTACCCTGTGTAAAATGTGGTATCGTTTGTGGGTTCGATAAACTTATTGGGCCAATAGAAAAGCCCATTAATATTCTTGGTGGAGAGTCTTGTGGCCAGATTGAGCAGCAAGAACGAGACATGAGCTAAACTTCTATCTCGACTAAAAAAAGATCTTCGGTACAGATTACTGTTTATTGTCGTAACATAGGAGTTGGGAATGCCTTTCCTTGTAGTAGCATATATATAAAGCAACGATACAGATTAGAAAGATTAAAAAAACAAAAGAAAGTTTAATGTAATTTACAGAAGTTATGAAGGGTGATGGAGTTGGCTGAGGAGATGATGAATGTCAGGAGCATGGTGGTCCTCTGCACGGATGCGATCTGGTTGAATCCAACGACCATCAGTGTGCCTAACCATTCCTTTGTTTGCATCTTGACGCCAATACGGAGGTACCATAAAGTGGTCTTTCAGAAAATCAGAGGCTTTGTTCACCAGCGCTGGATCTCTCCCACTAGATAACACGAATCTCTGTCCTTTCCCATGATACCTGTTACACAAAAAATCATGAATTGTTCAAACGCTAAGACTATCGTCTTCCAGATACGTCAAGTCCTTGAAAGTTACATAATACGACAAATGAGAGTGATCTGTAAACTAAAGCTTGACACATACATGGCAACAACTTCTTTCAATTATTAATTATTTTCTTTCTTACTTTCAATAATTCTCTCCCCACGCATAAAGTCTGCCACGTTAATCAAACTGAATGATCACATTCTCATAATCCCGCATTTTCCATGAAATTTAAAATACTAGTAATACGTTTACTAAATCCCCTTAGGATCGTATTATTAATAAAGAAAGTTCTTGGAAAATACGAGATTCTCAAATCTCAAGATACACTGAGATTTGTCTCCTCGATAAGTCTTTGACTTTTCTCTAAAGATTAGCTGACAAGTTTGTATTCATACGTTATTGTAAAATCATTAAATATGTCCAAAATGATAACTAATCCGTTTAATCTCTGACCAAAAATATTGAGTGAACATTTGAAATGAAAGAATGTAAAGTTCATACAGTAAATTAAATTACTGACCCGTCAAGTAGATGGAGAAGAGCTTCTAAGTTATGAGCCGTAGAAAGATCAATGGACGGCTTTAGAAACGGTGAGTTCTGGTGATCCAACGCTAGCTTCTCCCCCACGTGGCTGTAGCACCACGGCAACCCTCCCGCCAACTGCTTAAGCGCGTGCGGCGCGTGTTCGTTCAAGAACAGTCCCGGCGATTTAGGGACGACGTCGTGTTTGTTCACCACCCTCAGTACCTTCACTCCCAGCTCCTCCATCCTCTCCTTGAACCGAATGTTCCCAACCCGCGGAGCGCCGTACGTGAACACCGTCACCGGAACGACCTTCCCTCTCTTCGTCCTGTTCAGTCCCATCTCCGCCACGTCGTACGCGCTCAGCACCGCCAAAGCGCCGCCGAGGCTGTGTCCCGTCACCGTGATGCTCAGATCATCTTCCTCGTCGTCGCCGTATCTCTCCACCAGCCGCTTCACCTCCGTGAGAAGCTGCTCCCTCGCCGAGAATTTCGAGAAGTTGCACGACGTGTCTTTGTCCGTGTAGAGATCCAGGAACCCGGACTCCGCTTTCACGGCCGGGTCCCGGCACCGGAATCCGTTTCCCGATACCGGTTTGAGAAAATCCTTGAGATCCGCTATCCACTCGAGCTGCGTGACGGTTCCTCTCCACGCGATCGCGATGTCGCGGCGTCCGAGACGGCGGCGCGTGGCTTCGCTGTCGTCGGAGACGGCGACGTATCCCATCCAGTTGGCGTTCTTGCTCCACACCTTGGACCATCTCGATTTCGAGAAGAAGTTAGGGAGATTGATGTTCGACGTCGCGTAGAGGTAACGCGCCACCTCGTAACCGGAATCGAAGATCCCGAGCGAGTCGAACAGCTTGTGGCGCGTGAACCTGCAGCTTCCACAGTATCTCGAAAACGGATCGAAATCGAAAGCGTCGTAACAGGCCTGGGCCATTTCTCCGTAGCGGATCAGCTCTGATCTTAGAACCGGGTCCATCGGATCCATTAGTCCGGCCCAATCGTCTTCCCCTTGGATCTTTCTCCACGTGTCCCTCAGACTCTTTGATTCTTTAGCTTCTCTGTCCCGTCGGCGGACATCCTCCGCCGCCGTGATCCCAAAGCTCTCCAGGGGCTCGAGCCTTGAGGATGTTGAAGCCGCGTCGGTTGTGGACATAGCCTTCGTGGCGATCGCCGGAGATGATCTAGCCGTGAAATTGAGAAGAGTGGAGTGTGGTTTAAAGGAGAGAGAGTGAGCTGATTGGTGGTTGATCGGCTTAGGGAGAAGAAGGTTGTGAGAGGGAATGGTCGCCATTGTTGAGAGAGCTTTTGATGAGTTGTTTCAGGGTCATCATGATACCTATTGCACCCTTTTATTTATACTTATCAACATACAATAAACAAATAGTAAATACATGCTCTCATGCTGTATGCATGTCATTTTCAAATGTAGGGTTTTTATTACAATTATATTGTTGAACTTAAGGTACAATAATTTTATAGGGGTCCATTCATTATATAACACCTATCTCTATTATTTTAAATATCTTACTTTTCCTCATTCCGATGCAGCCTTCATCACCATCACATGTTAAAAGCTAGCATTCGTTACAAATATAAATATTTTTAGATCGATAAATTTTTCTTTTTTTTTTGGTAAAAGATCGATATATATTTTGCAGGTTCACAACTACGTATATCGATTTTTTTTTACCAAAATGGTAGATAAAAATTGACGTATATTGATAGATTGAGTTGATAAGTAAATTTAATCCAAATAAGAATTGACGGCCGGAAATTGCGACAAAATAAATGAAGCTGGACGTAGCTAGTAAACTTGGTACATAACAATGTTGAATCATCAGGTTAACATATTATAAGTCAATTTTTGTATTCATCATTTTCAACAATCCGTATACGCATGTCAAATGTGAATTATGAGACGATGATACTAGTACAAACTAAAAAATATATTATTTGGTTTACTCTGTGCCGATTTCTCTTAACATGCATTCACTATAATAACGCAAATAATACATCGCATTTCTCTAAGCCAGTTGGTCAATAGATTCCATCTGTAATGTGAATCTCTATCTTACAATGAATTTCAAATTATTATTTACGAAATACGAATTTATTTCTTTGTCTAATGAAAGTCTATACGAATAGTTGACTGGACCAAAACAACTTATAAAATTATTAATCTAACATGTACTCGAATGAACATATACGTGTTACGTGTACAGGTGTAAAATGAGCTTCAATTTGTTTTCCATATTCCACACGTTTTGAAACGTGTTGATTTTGTTAGAATTTGAAAACAGTGTTTAAAAAAAAAAGATGGAATGAGTAGAATTATCGAGTATTTTATAATTTAAAAAATATTAAATAAAAAGCTTCAGTAGCTCAGTTGGCTAGAGCGTATATGGCTGCTAACCACAAGGTCGGATAAAAGGTAAGATAAGACCAAACATGGCTGGGCCATATCTCCATAAAGATAAGGTTATATGATCCGTTCCTCTCTATTTTTACCTTTATCAATTATCCACTTTTTCAAACTAAAAGGCGCCTTCACGGACTTGTGAACACTTCCATTGATCCTCACTAGCTTGTCTACCCATGTAACGCTACAGTTATGCCAGTAGCCAACCAACTAAACGAAGAAGGCCAGCATCAAGTACCTGTGATTTTCTCTCAAGCCATACATATCAAAAGGATGAAAATTAAAGTGACTGATTCTTGTATACCAATCGACAATACAAATCTTAAAAGTATGGGCTTTTTGTTTAAGTCTACAAGAATGGGATAATGTATGGGCTTTTGTCTCCAGAGTTAAGACCTAACTAAGTCCAAACAGCTATGAAAAAAAAAAGTTGGAATGCAAGTGGTTTTTTTCCTTGGTCCACCAACACTCCAATATTCACAGAATTTATCGAATAAATCATAAATGGTCCAAAAGCATCGAACAATGTTCAACGACAGTGGCTCTCTTTTTAGCAACTTGTACGAGTATCGTTGAAAACGTATCTTTGAATCTATAGAGATAAAACATGGAAAAGACCCATTTATCTTTTTATACAACTCTTCATGGTCCTAAAACAAAAAAACAAAAAAGGTGAAACGCCCAAGAAAAGGTTCGGTCCTCCTCGAATCATCTTGTTCATAGTAAAAGCCGCTTTATAGAACCTTTTCCACACCATCTTCTTGTAATCCCTGCCTTTCTTTCAGTATTTGTGGATTCTGGTTCTTCCTCTGTCTTCTTATAAATAGCCTGCGACTCAAGCAACTAGAGCCACAAGCAAAAACCAGACTCCAACTCCCAGTTTAGTTTGGGTTGGGGAACCTTCTTTTTCATTCTCTTAGAAAAAAACTAGCTTTTAAGTAAAATCACAGAAAAAAAAATGGACAAGGTTATGAGAATGTCGTCCGAAAAAGGAGTGGTTATATTCACCAAAAGCTCGTGTTGTTTGTCCTACGCGGTTCAAGTCCTCTTCCAAGATCTTGGGGTTATCCCTACGATCCACGAGATCGACAAGGACCCTGAATGCCGGGAGATTGAGAAGGCATTAATGAGGCTAGGCTGTTCAAAGCCAGTTCCAGCCGTCTTCATTGGTGGTAAGCTCGTTGGTTCCACCAACGAAGTAATGTCTATGCACCTAAGCAGCTCCTTGGTTCCCTTAGTGAAGCCATATCTATGTTAAAAGAAAAAGTTGGAATGCAAGTGGTTTTCCTTGGTCCACCAACACTCAATATTCACAGAATTTATCGAATAAATCATAAATGGTCCAAAAGCATCGAACAATGTTCAACGACAGTGGCTCTCTTTTAGCAACTTGTACGAGTATCGTTGAAAACGTATCTTTGAATCTATAGAGATAAAACATGGAAAAGACCCATTTATCTTTTTATACAACTCTTCATGGTCCTAAAACAAAAACAAAAAGGTGAAACGCCCAAGAAAAGGTTCGGTCCTCCTCGAATCATCTTGTTCATAGTAAAAGCCGCTTTATAGAACCTTTTCCACACCATCTTCTTGTAATCCCTGCCTTTCTTTCAGTATTTGTGGATTCTGGTTCTTCCTCTGTCTTCTTATAAATAGCCTGCGACTCAAGCAACTAGAGCCACAAGCAAAACCAGACTCCAACTCCCAGTTTAGTTTGGGTTGGGGAACCTTCTTTTCATTCTCTTAGAAAAAACTAGCTTTTAAGTAAAATCACAGAAAAAAAATGGACAAGGTTATGAGAATGTCGTCCGAAAAGTGGTTATATTCACCAAAAGCTCGTGTTGTTTGTCCTACGCGGTTCAAGTCCTCTTCCAAGATCTTGGGGTTATCCCTACGATCCACGAGATCGACAAGGACCCTGAATGCCGGGAGATTGAGAAGGCATTAATGAGGCTAGGCTGTTCAAAGCCAGTTCCAGCCGTCTTCATTGGTGGTAAGCTCGTTGGTTCCACCAACGAAGTAATGTCTATGCACCTAAGCAGCTCCTTGGTTCCCTTAGTGAAGCCATATCTATGTTAAAAGAAAAAAGTTGGAATGCAAGTGGTTTTCCTTGGTCCACCAACACTCAATATTCACAGAATTTATCGAATAAATCATAAATGGTCCAAAAGCATCGAACAATGTTCAACGACAGTGGCTCTCTTTTAGCAACTTGTACGAGTATCGTTGAAAACGTATCTTTGAATCTATAGAGATAAAACATGGAAAAGACCCATTTATCTTTTTATACAACTCTTCATGGTCCTAAAACAAAAACAAAAAGGTGAAACGCCCAAGAAAAGGTTCGGTCCTCCTCGAATCATCTTGTTCATAGTAAAAGCCGCTTTATAGAACCTTTTCCACACCATCTTCTTGTAATCCCTGCCTTTCTTTCAGTATTTGTGGATTCTGGTTCTTCCTCTGTCTTCTTATAAATAGCCTGCGACTCAAGCAACTAGAGCCACAAGCAAAACCAGACTCCAACTCCCAGTTTAGTTTGGGTTGGGGAACCTTCTTTTCATTCTCTTAGAAAAAACTAGCTTTTAAGTAAAATCACAGAAAAAAAATGGACAAGGTTATGAGAATGTCGTCCGAAAAGGAGTGGTTATATTCACCAAAAGCTCGTGTTGTTTGTCCTACGCGGTTCAAGTCCTCTTCCAAGATCTTGGGGTTATCCCTACGATCCACGAGATCGACAAGGACCCTGAATGCCGGGAGATTGAGAAGGCATTAATGAGGCTAGGCTGTTCAAAGCCAGTTCCAGCCGTCTTCATTGGTGGTAAGCTCGTTGGTTCCACCAACGAAGTAATGTCTATGCACCTAAGCAGCTCCTTGGTTCCCTTAGTGAAGCCATATCTATGTTAAAAGAAAAAAGTTGGAATGCAAGTGGTTTTCCTTGGTCCACCAACACTCAATATTCACAGAATTTATCGAATAAATCATAAATGGTCCAAAAGCATCGAACAATGTTCAACGACAGTGGCTCTCTTTTAGCAACTTGTACGAGTATCGTTGAAAACGTATCTTTGAATCTATAGAGATAAAACATGGAAAAGACCCATTTATCTTTTTATACAACTCTTCATGGTCCTAAAAAAAAAAAAGTTGGAATGCAAGTGGTTTTTTTCCTTGGTCCACCAACACTCCAATATTCACAGAATTTATCGAATAAATCATAAATGGTCCAAAAGCATCGAACAATGTTCAACGACAGTGGCTCTCTTTTTAGCAACTTGTACGAGTATCGTTGAAAACGTATCTTTGAATCTATAGAGATAAAACATGGAAAAGACCCATTTATCTTTTTATACAACTCTTCATGGTCCTAAAACAAAAAAACAAAAAAGGTGAAACGCCCAAGAAAAGGTTCGGTCCTCCTCGAATCATCTTGTTCATAGTAAAAGCCGCTTTATAGAACCTTTTCCACACCATCTTCTTGTAATCCCTGCCTTTCTTTCAGTATTTGTGGATTCTGGTTCTTCCTCTGTCTTCTTATAAATAGCCTGCGACTCAAGCAACTAGAGCCACAAGCAAAAACCAGACTCCAACTCCCAGTTTAGTTTGGGTTGGGGAACCTTCTTTTTCATTCTCTTAGAAAAAAACTAGCTTTTTAAGTAAAATCACAGAAAAAAAAATGGACAAGGTTATGAGAATGTCGTCCGAAAAAGGAGTGGTTATATTCACCAAAAGCTCGTGTTGTTTGTCCTACGCGGTTCAAGTCCTCTTCCAAGATCTTGGGGTTATCCCTACGATCCACGAGATCGACAAGGACCCTGAATGCCGGGAGATTGAGAAGGCATTAATGAGGCTAGGCTGTTCAAAGCCAGTTCCAGCCGTCTTCATTGGTGGTAAGCTCGTTGGTTCCACCAACGAAGTAATGTCTATGCACCTAAGCAGCTCCTTGGTTCCCTTAGTGAAGCCATATCTATGTTAAAAGAAAAAAGTTGGAATGTATTTCAATAAAGGAAAAAAAAAGTTGAGCCAAATATTTGTAATGTGTTTTAGTATTATATTGGTTGTGTTAACCTTACAAGTTATATAAAATATCTTTTTGTCCAAGAACAAGAAAACGGGAAGCCAAAAAAAAAGGAAGGTGTATAGAGAGTAGCTAGATGCATTCTTGATTAGTTAGCAAATGATCCAAACCAAACACACAGAAGCAGAACTACATAACGTACATAACCAGAATTGGCAACAGATTTTCACAAGGGGGCAAGACTATCTGCAACAATAAACTAACTACTCTTACATGGATTACACTAACTTCTTTCTGTACAAAAAGTACAAAGAAAGAACAAAAACAAACACATTGAATCATCAAACAAAGAGTGTGTGTGGTGGTATATGGTTCGAAGAAAGTTGCTATCTAGGTGCAACAGAGGGAACTATTCCACTGACGAGGTCAGAGCCAGAGACATCCATCGATGTATAAGGATTTTGATTCTTCAAGAACGAAGAGTTCGATGAGGATGATGGCTGTGATGTTGTCTCAGACACATCCTCTCTTTTGGCTGTCTTAGATTCCGGCATCAGTTCCCATATGATGTCAAGCTCTCTCACAACTTCCGCCATCGAAGGCCTCGCATCAGTCTCCTCTCTGCAGCATCGCAGCGCTAACGTTGCAAACTTTTCAATGCATTCGGATGGAACTGAGCTCATTCTCTGATCCACTACTGATGATATCGAACCAGACTGGTATGCGATGTTGGTCTGGCGGGAAAAGAAAACGTTTATAGATAAATGCCAAGAAAGATGAAAAAGCTCTTTACCATCTAACTAGAGTTACCTCACGAACTATGTTCTTGCCATGTGTGATTGGCTGCATTCCTGTCAAAAGCTCCAGGAACACTACGCCTAAACTATATACATCGCTTTTGTCAGTCAGTTGATGAGTTAAGAAATATTCCGGGTCAAGGTAACCCTGCAGGACGACAAGGAAAAAGTCTGTCATGAGCAATGTTCAAGAAATCGCTAGGTGGTGGTTAGATTCTTATAGAGGGTAAATGTTTCAGTGGCGCCGACTAGACCAATTTTTGTAACACTGGCTCATGAGTTTGAGAAGCAAATTTATAGCAGAAATGCAGGATAGAGATCTTACAGGAGTCCCTTTAACAACAGTAGATACATGATGAGGTGAGATGCCTTCCATATCAGGCACTGGGGCTAGTCTTGAGAGTCCAAAATCTGCAACCTTTGCAATGAATCTTGAGTCCAACAAGATGTTACTAGCTTTGATATCTCGATGGAATATTGGTGGATTAGCTTCTGTGTGCAAGTAAAGGATTCCCTTTGCTGAGCCTATAGCAATCCGCATCCTCATCGCAAAGTCCAAAGGCTTTTGTAACTTAACTGTCAGACCACAAATTTTGATTCAGTGTTATCTAAAAGGAACAGGACAAGTAACAAGATAAACGACTCGTTGACAAAAGCAAATACATACCAGAAATGTTGTCTCGCAAAGTACCATTTTCCATGTACTCATAAACCAGCATCTGCACCGATTACAAGCAACAAGAGAAACGTTAAAAGGCTTTGGAGCTCAACAAGAAAGAGGGTTTTGGAGATAAAGTACCTGTTCACCTTCCTCATCACAAAATCCAACCAAAGCAACAAGGTTTCTATGATGTAATCTCGACAACAGTTCAATTTCAGTTAGGAACTCTTTTTCACCCTGCAATGATCCCTCTTGTGCCCTTTTAATTGCCACAGCCGTTCCATCTCCAAGTGTACCTTTGTAGACTTTTCCATAACCCCCTTGCCCAATTTGAGTGGAACTGCTAAAATTGTCTGTAGCCAGAGAAAGCTCAGCATATGTGAAGCTCTTTACCCCTTCGATCTTCAAGGAAGCCTTGGAAGCTGCATATGGATGAATCAAAAACAAATCCGAAAAAGAATCTTACTCTGACCACAAATCAGCATGCTTACATCGCTTTCTCCTCGAAACTGCAGCGTATCCTTTCATACGTTTCCTCATAATGATAAGGGCAATAATAGCGGTTATAGTAACTGCAGCTGCAACTGAACCAAGAACTATACCCGCTAATGCACCCTTACTTACACCAGATGGCGAACCTTGAGGAAAGACTACAAAACCATAAAAAAGGAGAAAAAATCAAAACGAAACCAAAGCAATGCATAAGTTTTTATCCATCAGAGGACGAATACACTGCGGCTACTAACCATCTCTGTAGACCTCTAACAATGTGAAATTCATAAGCTCATAAGGACCAAACAGATCTTCGTCTGGGATGTTCCATCCAGTGAACATGCCCCTTATCCTCCGAACCTCGCTCCGATTGAATATGAAAGAGTTGTTGGGATTTGAACCATAAATAGGAAAGAACTTGAGATACATTCGAAGTCTAGGTCCTTTTTGCCACCGGAACGAGTCAATGCGTAGCTGATGCAGATTCAAACTAAGACCAGAGGTGATGTACTGCTGAAACTCGGATACGTAAGGAACAAAATCCGAGAAACCAGGACTTTTCAAACGATATCCAACGAGCAGAGGAGCAGCACAAAAGCACTCTCTAAGAGGTTCTGGAGATAACTCATAAGGAGGTGGGCAGACCGAACAAGTTGTGTTAGAAGTGGTTGGACCCTGATTATTGTCTTGTTCTGTTAGAGATCCACATAACTGAAGCAGATTCCCATCTGAGCATAACGGATTCCCCTGAAGCCTGAAATAAAAATGAAAAGATGAGCAAACAAGATCAGGAAGCTGTTATATACATCATTGAGTACTACAGTGATATACAAAGCACCAATGCTCAATAAAACTCTATGCGGCAATTAGGTGTTTTATAGGGGGATTATTGATCCAATTTTCTTAAAAAAATAGTTTCGTTTAGATTTAAGTTGCTGTCTAAACTGATTTTTAGAACACTGAACTAATAAGCATGCGTGTGGATCTATATAAAGAGAAAATAGGAAAGGGCAGAAGCAAACCAGACTGTCACATTTGGGCGGGGATCAGATCTGCCAGTAATATTTGAAAACCTATTGTTCCGCAAATCTCTGAAAAAACATAACAAGAAATATCGGTTGTCAAGAGATAAGAATAAGAAAGTTGGCACATGCTTGTAGGTCAAAGAAAAGGAGATATGATTGTGTGTCATACACGATAAGAGTCTCCGTTGAATTCAACACTCTGTCCTGGTATATGCTAGAGGGAATGGAACCATTCAGAGCATTGTTTGCAACCGACCTGCCACATTAGATAGACAACAAAAGAAAAACCATTAGCCATCTTCATGTCCAAAAATTGATAGAACTAATAGCAGCATCTCGGAATAGTAAAGCTCACTACATTGATCAGAAACACTTACAACTTTTGAAGCCGCGGAAGGCCTGAGAAATTTGTTGGAATGGTTCCAGTAAAACTGTTGTTGGACAGATCTCTGCAGTATTTTTTCATCAGAAGATATCAAAAAAATAACTAATGAAAGTACATAGCTCGGAAATATAAATCAAAAGCCAGAATCATAAAAGGTGCTAAGAGTTTACATGGTTGTGATGTTATCAGAAAGCTTCCCTGTAGGTATAGATCCATTCAACTGATTTCGACTTAGGTCCCTGGAACAAACCAGAAACAAAATGATATTAAATACGCCAAGGCAGCTGCAGGATTATCTTTCTTAAGAAAGCGGCTAGATATTAAACTTACAAATAACCAAGGTTTGGGATGCTACTAAGATCAGGCATTGGCCCTTGCAAGCTGCAATTCCTAAGACTCCTGCACATGACAGATAGAAATAAATAACGCGTAGGTAAGCTTAGCAAACGCATATATCTTATGCCAACAAAATTCGAGGTAAACAAAAAAAAAGAAGAGAAAATAAACTACCAGACCTAAGTTTAGATACATTGAGAAACTAAGCACTTACAACTTCAAAAGTTTAGACATGTTTCCGTAAGAGGGTGGAATCGTGGTCCCATCAAAATGATTGTTATCTAATTGCCTGCCAAAATGAAACACGAGAAGAAGATAGGAAGAATAAATGCACGGATCCGTGAACCAAACAAAAAAAGAAACTGTGAAAGTAACTTACAGTATAAGCAAATTTGGCATTCTTGATAACTCAGGAGGAAGAAAGCCAGATAAATTGTTGTTGTCAAGAAGGCTGTAAGAAATAAATGTTCATCAAAATTAGATAGGTAAAGCATGTGTTTGGCATGCCATCGACATAAAAGCTGAGGTTAGACACCAAACTCACATGTGAACAATTGAAGGTAGGCTTCCAAGCTCTGGAGGAATCTGACCGCTAATTGAATTATTGTTCATGTGACTGCAAAGAGGATAAGAATGCAATGAGTGTAACCATACTCGAGAGGTATAACCACACGACATAAGATTTAAAAAGAACTCACAAGTGCTTTGTTTTGGTTAAATTCCCAAACGATTTGGGGAGTGATCCTGATATACGGTTTTCATCAATCTGTATTCTATCCAAGTTTGGAAGATAGCCAAGCTCCTCTGGTAAGTTTCCAGTTAATAGATTCCCATTCAATAGCCTGGAAGAGTGCAATAACACATTGAGCCAAATAGAGACCAACATATAAGGCAGAGGAAAAGTAAAAAAGAAACTTGTTCATAAGAATCAAAACTTCATGAACTTACAAGAGTTCCAGAGACTTAATATTCCCAATTTCCTTTGGTATACTTCCGGTTATCTTGTTCCACATGAAATCCCTGGCATAAGAGAACAGGTAGTAAGTAAAACACACAAGGAAAAGTTATTCACCATTACAGGTAAAAAAATAAATAGATGAAGCTAGTTATTTTAAACACGTACAAGATAGTAAGACGAGTCAGCCTTCCAAGGTCTGGGGACAAGTTCCCTGAGAGATTCATGCTGAGCAATTGCCTTCAAGTAAATTACCAAAAAAAAAAAAACTTTTCAAACAATTCCACAAGTAAGACAATTCTTTAAAGTATCAAACAAAGAAAAACAGTAAGAGTGAAGGAGAGGAGAATACAGTTCTTTGACATGAAGATAACCATCATCAAGAGTGGAGTTCCAGCAGAGAACACCAGTCCAATTCGAATTGCACGGATCTCCACGCTCCCAATTGCTCAATCTACGAACTGGATCGTTTAAACTTTCCTTTATCGCTCGCAAAGCCCTCACTGAGTCCAAAGAACAAAAACCAACGATCAGCAACGCGAGAATCAAAAAGCAACGAGAACCCATTGAATTGTTAAATCGAATAGAAGATGAAATTAACAACCTTCGACGGGATTGGTGATACCGTCTTGAGCAAAAACAGAGGACCAGAAACAGAGGAGGAACAGAGGAAGGAGCCGAGAGACAAGTGATCGACACATATCGAGAGGAGGAGGAGAAACAGGGGAGGAGACCCAAGACGCCAATAGAGAGAGAGGGTTAAAAGGGAAAGAACATGATCAGGTTGTAGAGACACTGAAACAGAGGAGAGATGGTCAGAAGACCAAGTAAAGGGAAAGTGGTTGGGGTTTTGTTGAAAGCATTGAAGAAGAGTGATGAAACTACGTTTTCTTAGGTTTGTTTGACCATATCAATCCTTGGAGGAGGAGAGCGTCGAGGTGTCATCAAAGTTTTCACTTTCGCCGCCACCATTACTATGCGCCAGCCACCTTCTTCCTCCGTCAATACTGTAAAGTTTCCATTTTTCTTCATTTTTATAATCATTGCGTTTTGTGACCTGTCTTTTGACCTTTGTGTTTTTCAAATTTGAGTAATGACAGTAGGTAGATAGATTAGTATATATAATGTGCAAGTGCGATGAATTTACAATTATTGTATATTGATTACATTTACTAAACCTTTTTGAATCGTCCTTGTTCAAATTTTTTTCTTTTGTATCTTAAGAAGTGTTCCAATGGCAAATAGCAGTAAGAAACAAAATAAATCATTGGTTATATTATGTATATGGAGCTCTGTTGATATATCGTTATCTATGTGCGTTTTGGACCCCGCGAAAGTACAAAAGTCACGACTTTTTTTTGGAACATTTATCAAATTTAGTGTTGAACTGTTGATTGTGACCGACTTTCTAGAATGTGATGTTTATAGTCACTATATTTATGTAGAAGATGTAGTATGATTATGATTCTGGTACACAAGAACATAAGAAGATTTATTGTATTGAAAGTTCAAAACTAAGAGATGTCAAAACGTGTACTGATATATGATGAACTATTCTAAGCCAAACTGATTTCTCCCTTTAAAAGATATCATGAGTCATTTTGCGACAATAAATCTATAAGATGTTAGAAAATCTATAATAGAAACCTACTTAAAGTCTTAAACCTACTTCAAATGCTCTAAAGCTTATCTCTAAATTGAAAAAGTCCTATATGTTTGGGTAGATCATAAAAGAAAAAAAAAAGGAAAAAAAAACTTTAGCTGGTATAAGTAAGCATCATTAGTCTTATTAATTGCCAGTGGGTCGATGTTTTTAAATGATACCGGTCCACTTCTGGCGCTTAATTAAGAGGCCTAACTAAAAGGTTAAAAAAACTAATATAGAAAAATAGAGGCAGAGGAGAGATCTCTTCTTTTCTTTTTTACTTTGACCAGAGGCAGAGCAAATAGATGCCTAATTGCCAACTGGCCCAAAACAAACATCGGGTCAAGAGACATAGTTATAAAACAAAATAGATCACATACGCGCCAGGTAGGGGTCGAACCTACGGCCTTCTGCTTAGGAAACAGACGCTCTATCCACTGAGCTACAGGCGCACCACATAAGATTTGTTAGATTAATAAAATTTCTCGTATATATAGGTCTAATAACTATGTCCCAATATAAAGCGTTGTAGGACAAAGAGCATGTGAACTATAGATGCATTCCCTTTTCAAAGATGGATTTGAAACTTATACACACGTTCATAGAAACAGAAATTTGATCACCTACGTTTGTGTTTCAAAAAAAAAAAAAACCTACGTTTTACCTAGGCCCACAGCTATATGAGTTTAGGGCCTTTGTTGCAGGCCGATTTAGATACAAGGGTAGGGACTGGCCTTTTACCTTATAGTAGTTGGTCTTGGGGCAGGCTTGTAATGGTTTTCCCTCCATTTTCATAATCCATAAGTAGAGGCTATGCAATAATTGTTAAACACGTTATTGAAGCAACTACAAACACTTGCAATGGTAAAATGAACAAATTAAGTAAGTCAATTAAGGATTTTAATTAATTTAGAAAAAAGGAAGGATACAAGATGCTGCGATGCTTCACGTGTCAACGTGTCTTTCACATTTTCATCACTAACTAGGGTAAACCCGCCGTACGGGCGGACATGAGAGTAAATAATCTAATAATATAATTTTTTAAACTAATTTATTTTAAACTTAAAATAGCATTAATGTTCATAACTGTTTTACAACAATATTTTCTATGAATTTTATTCTTTGGTTTATAAATTATAAACTTGTTTAGCTAGAATAAATTATAAAATAGTATTATTTACTTGTATTGATTTTATATTGTTAATCTAATTGTGTTGATATCTGTTTTTGTGTTAAGAGTTTAGTTATATATATTCTTTGTTACTTATCATTTATGTGAAATCTTTGTAGATATAAGATATTAAACGATTAAGCATCATATTTATTGTTGATTAAATTTCTATATAGATAGTAACAATTGTTTAAATAAAAAATATTTATTTTATATAAGATATTAGAAGATTAAGTGTTAAAATTATTGTTGACTTAAAGTCTATATACGATAGTTACGATTATTTGACTGGAGCTAGATCTTATTTTTCCAAACTAATTTTCGAAAAGAAAATGTATTGATTATGTGATAATTATATACTTATGATTTTCCATAGTTTCCAAAACAAATGTGTGATTCACTCTTTTTCTATCTAAAATGTATTGTTTTATTATATTATTATTTTTTAAAATATTTTAAATGATTTGTTAGTTTTTTGTTATAATTTTCATTATTATTTTTAAGTTCTCTAAATTTAGTTTTGGTCAGATGAAACGAAATTCAGTGAGTTTATGTTTATTTTTATTTTTATTGGCCTAGGTTTGATAAAACATGAAACCATATGGAATGAAACCATAAGCATCGTCTGGTTTTACATTTTGTGATGGGTGTGTGATAATTCTTTATTAATACAGCAAATACAAAAAAGAAAAAATATTAACCTTAGTAATGGTAAGGATACAGTGGTGGAAGGAGGAGTTTCACATTAACTGTATTAGAAAAGTCAAAGCGGATACATAATCATGAAAAGTAAAGCAACAAAACCAAATATGCAAAATATTTGAAGTATAAATTCTAACTTCAGTGTCTTTGAGAAATATATTTAAAACCTAAATGCAACAGTCAACAGACCTGTAATCATATCCTTAAAATTAATTTCCCCTTGTTCTTTTTTATTAGTAAGTCCGTGCCTTTTTTTCCAAAGTACACAACTTCCTTCTGTGGTGCAACCTCGCTTGTGTTCCTCCCATCATTAGAGCTGTTACTTGGTTCAATGGCTTCACCTCTTTCACCTTCCACAACACTATTAGCATCACACACACCATGGTTGACGACACTGCTCCTAGGGCCATTATTGTCGCTTTGTTTTCACTGCTCCAGCACCGTGAATAGCATCTGATCCCCAAGGCTGTTATTCCCACCCTGTCAATGTGTCAGTTATCACTAAACATGAAAGCCAGTTCAAGAAAAAAAAGAAGTTATCACTAAACATCAACGAATTCAAGTTGCAAAGAACTTAAAGTTTTCATGGCACTCACCTGAAGCTCAAAATGAGGCTGTGGTGAGCGTTGGTTGCTGTAAAAAATGTAGGAAACAGTGAAGGTGTAATGTTTTGCAGAGAGTTGAACTCAGATAGCTTCAGTTGAAAGGTTAAAGTGGTCACAACAATCTTCTGTAGGCACTGTGGGAGGTGTTCCAACCGTCGGAGTTGGTGGAAATTAATCGATGCTTGAAACAATGTTGCCTGAGAAAGCGCTTTAATCAGAGAAGATCATGCTCAAAACCTAAAAAATTGTCAGACAAACAAAAGCTTAACTAAATACCTTGAAGTGTTAGGTTACAGCCTTACAGGCTCGTGAACTCCGTCGATAAGCTCGAGGGAGAAGGAAATTTTGGGCACACCGTGCGACGTCAAAACCGGACACAGTATACACCTTGCCGGCGGTGAGCTTATGCCGGAACCTTGTAAGGCGGCTATCCCCGATTGTCGCTTGCATCACCGTCTTTCCTGGAATAAAAATTGACAGATTAATCATCAAACAATAAGAAGACACAATATACTCCCTTTCACAAAGATGAGAGCAAGAAAATGTTTCATAAAAATTCTCGCCGGAATCAACTGAATCTTAAAAAATCAGAACACGGGAAAGGGTTTCGCCGGAATCTAATGAACCTTAAAAAATCAAAGCTTGGTAAAGGGTTCTTACGTTGACGTCGACCATCAACATGTCGACCCACATGAGCTCGCCGCCACGCTTCACGTTCCTAGCCTCCCAAAACCTCAGAAGTCTGGCCTCGACGGTGGAGGAGCACTTGCGGCTTCAGATCCGAGAAAGCGGTAGCTGCCATAATATGAGGTTCAGTTAAATTTCAAAGATTAAGAGAGATGAGATGTGAGGAAGATAGAAATCTAACCCCTATTTATACATGATAATCACCGCCTCACAGATTGATCAAACATTCAAGAAGGCATAGTGGAGGAGCATAACACGGATCGATGGAGAACGTAACAGCGGATGGAGGAATCTGAACCGATTTCATTGAACGGCGCATGAGAGGGACGACGAAGAACGGGACTCATCCGTAGCCGATTAGGTTTAGCGACTAAACGACACCATCCACACACCAGGAAGAAGAGAGAAGCCCATAAAAGAAACAAAGCCCACGAAAACCCAAATTTTAATAAAACGCAGCGGATCATTAAAAAGGGCACGTGTTAATCCGAGAATAGGCGACTTTCTGACGTGTCCTTTGGAAAATAGAGAGAAACACTCCTTTATATATATAGACTAGGGTCGGCCTGCCCTACGGGCGGGATTTGGTTTTCAAAATAATTTCAATAGTTAGAGTATTCGTTTCATAAACATTGTTTATTTTATTTTTTATAATTTTTTACATTTGTTTCTTGTGAGTCATGTATATAGCAGACACTAAAAGTTTTGACACTAAACACAAATAATAATCGGATTATAGAACAATGCCCTCGTACACTGATATACATAGAAAACTATTTCCAGAAGACCTTAAGGATCTGGGCCTATTGCCATCGGACTTCTTTTAGAGATGGTTTAATATAAATTTCTGTTCAATTTTTCAGATAGATTCGACTAAGTTCTTTGTAACTCTTTAATTGCTTTTAGGCTGATCCACTAATCCTTTGCCCGAAACCCCAAAGCCTTATAGGCTTGTAACTAATCCATTTACACACGATGGCGTCGTTCGCAACTAATCCCCTAGTCTCTGGACACAAAACGCATTTGAGCAAGACCGAATCTACAGTATTACCAAACAACTCTCCTCCAGTCACAGACACAGACACAACTGCCAATGAGTTCATCGTACATCGGTAAAAAATATATATCTCTCATTTTTCCATAGACACAGCTCCTTTTTTACACAGGTGTTGATTTATCTAAACTTATTTATTTTATTGTTTGTATTAATAAGTTAGTAGGGTAGATTCCACTGATATATTAAAGCATTGCTAGCACGTAAAATTTGTATATTCGACACTGTATGTGCAATCGATTATTCTACTTTTGTGTTAGTGTCAATAAGATGTTTTCAGTTAACCGGGAGTTGGTTAACTTTATGTTACGACAGAGTCGTCGGTTTATAAAATGTAAGATTTAAAACAGAGTATAGAGTCTAAAAACGGTAAAGGTTCAAAACGATGTTTTCAGAAAGAAGACTGGTCAATAACACATTGGCTGCAATTACTGAGACAAAACTGACGAAGCCAGAAATTTTTAAAAATCGGATCGGAGATAGCAGAAGAACGTACCCGGTCCGATGCTAACTCTATGTCTTCATGGCCATTTATATCCGCTAGCCTCTGCAAATGGAATCAGGTTGATACAGATGTATAAACTAAAAGTTTAGATATTACCTGCTTCCCTTGGCCGTCTTTGAAGATTTTTTTTTTCGAATGAATTTAAAATTAGATTCATCAAAAGCCTTTGTTTACATCAAGTGCATCATGTTCTTATGAGAAATCTTCCTCTACTACTACTACTACAAACGATTGTTTATCTACTTGCAAACCAAAATCTGAGAATTCATTCATACTTGTTCTCTTGCTTGGCTACCAATGTGCTGAGTCTGTTTCTGATTGTTTTGTCGCAGATCTTAACCATGGTCTGCTTTGTTATCTGGGCGTCCCCATGCTTTCTTGAATTTCTTCTTCTCCATAGCAGGTATAGAGTTGTCTGAAATGTATAGCGAATGCAGAATTTTGTTTGAAGATCATGGGAGTTATCTAAGATAAACCTGATGATCCCATTCCAGTCCAAAGTGAAACCTCCTCTCATGATACCTTTATCTAGTTTGTCCCACACATACGATGAGTATGCACACTTGAAAAAGAGGTGGTTCCGATCTTCGTTCATGCTTTAACAGAGACCACATGTAGCATTTGTTCCTCCACTCCATTTCGCTACCCTGTCCATAGTTGCTAATCTGTTTTATTTTGCAAGCCAAGCGATGAATGAGTACTTGGGTGTGGAATTTTGAAACCAGACCCCCTGTGCCCATTCGCAAGTCAGACTCTCTGCTCTTATCAAATGCCAAGTTTCTTTGCTGGAGAACTTCTTTTTGTACCCTGTTCTCCACCTCCATAGACCTGAATCATTTGTTGTCATGCTCTGGTTTTCTCTGCAGTCGTCTATTACAGTTTCTACTGCAGCCAGCCTAGCTGTTCTATGGAGGTGGCTAGGTGTCGGACTCAGCTGTATCATAGGAATCAAAACTTTTTCCCCAACATCTGTCCCAGTCATGATTTCAGCTTCAACGGTCATGAAGCTGTCGGACCATCATTCTTGTACCATTGCACCCTCAAGTTGTTTATGGAAAGCAACAGCCTGAGAGTCAAATAAGTTTAAAGTGACAGTTTCATCACTGCACACATCAAAAGAGAAATAGTTAGTAAGCATATTCAGACACTACGTACGAAATTAATATATGGACAACCAATATAGCAAAGACGGAAGGACAATTAACTATCCAGCTTCATAGTCACCATGACACGGTTTTTTTTTCCTCCGAAGGATCACTACCTGTGTGTTTTCACACCAAGGACTTCACATATGATGTCTACATAAAGTTTGAGTTCGATATCACTTTCTTATAAAGATAGAACGATCATAATCTTTATACACAGAAGTTCAGCAACATGAGAGGTACATGTCACTTGGATCAATATGCCTGGTAGCTGGGTGTTTGTATTGGCTAAACCAAACAGCTCCGGCAGTGAGTCTTTCCCGATATTGTGGGAGACGGCTAGCACTGATAGTGACTTGCATCATGGTCGCCTGCAACAAAGAAAGCTAGGAACTTGCATTCATTTGACTCTGAATAGTTCTTGTCTCTTCTTTGTTCTTGTAGGAGGTTCTTTTCTTATCGAAGGCTGTGTAATCTTTTTCGAGTTCTTCGCTCAACAAAGAAACAGAGAATTTTAGTTTCTACGAATTTCCATCACCACCTCCTTCGTTACTACCTCTCTTGACGCCAATGATCCTCGTGGACTCATCTCCACGTTCGATACAAGTAGCTTGCATCGTCCTCAGTTCAATGCGAGCTCTGCTACAGCTCATGGCCTCCATTTCTTACAGAGTTAATACCTTTGGTTTCCTGAAGCGGAGTTCGATACATCTCAGAATAGAGAAACAGAGAGCAATTCACCAGAAAATATTAAATAAAAAAATTACATAGATTGTAATTACAGACTTACATTTACATCAACCATGAGCATCTCGACCCACATGAGTTCACCATCGAGCTTGACATTCTTGGCCTCCCGGAAAAGCGAAAGGGCGTGATCAAAACCCAGCCAGCGGAATCGTCACGAATTTAGCATCTTAGTTTATCAATGGCGTAAATCAAAAATGGTGAGGAACCCTAGTTTCCAAAACGTTGAGTTTCAAGAGGATTAGTATTTAACGGGCTGGGTTCATATTATTAAGCCCAGAATCACACAATGAAACCCACATCTATTGCAAAACTTAGTTAATGAAACGCATAGTTTTAATTAGTCGGACACGTGCTCCTCAAGAAGCGAACTGTTATGCTGGCGGCTGATATGGCATAGCTGGGAGAGAATCTCACTGAACTTTATAATTAGGCCTGCGACTTTTAACCGGAACCGTTTACCCGAACCGGATCCGATCCGAAATGGACCGGTTCGGTACGGTTTCAGTATTCATCAATTTACCCATTGGATAATTTTATAAATAACCACGGATATCGGGTCGGATCCGGTTTTTATCCGGAACCGTACGGGTACCCGATTTAAACCGGATTCTATGTAAAAACATAGAGAATTGCATCTTGTTGGCGTCGAACCCGGGTTGGAAGGGGACGAAACACTTATAATATCGCTGGGATACTTCAACTTTGTTGTTATTATCCACATAGTACTAGTATATATTCGATTTCAGTTTATATATTCTTAAAAAATAATAAAATAAAAAATAAAAAGTAGATAAATAATAAATAAAATATTATTTCGGGTTTTAAAATGTATATCCGAACCGACCCGGAACCGGGTGGAACCGAACCGAATCCGAACCGTAAATCAACCAAGTACTCATTGGATATAATTTAGAAATAACCGATTTACCCGGAACCGAACGGTTCTTATCCGAAACCGATCCGAATATCCGAAGTCCCAGCCCAATTTATAATAATAGATTTTGTAAGAAAAAGTAAAGTGTGTTTTATTAACGCGACCAAACTCAAAAAGACAAATTTATAGTTTTAGTGTCTTAGTTCACTTCTCTCTCTTCTTCACCGTTGAGTTACAAGCCCGCCGATATGATTCCCTCTTCTTTCCACCGCCGATCTCGCTCCGACGATATGTCAATGTTCATGTTCATGGATCCCCTCATCTCCTCCTCCTCCGCCGCCTCACCACCTCCCTCCGACGATCTCTTTTCATCCTTCATCGACGTCGATAGCCTCTCCTCAAATCCTCCAAATCCGATGACGTCCTCGCCACCGTCACAGCAATTCCGTAGACGCTGGATGCGCAATGTACGCCAGCGATGAAATCATGGACGCAAAGAAAGCCATGCCTCCCGAAAAGCTCTCCGAGCTAATGGAACATCGATCCCAAACCAAACGCGCCAAAAGTATCTTCCTCTGTTTCTTCCAGTTTATGAAAGATGTTCGAACGATTAAAGATTGTGATTGGTTGCAGGATCTTAGCGAATAGGCAATCAGCACGTTCAAAGGAGAGGAAAGCAAGGTACATTCAGGAACTTGAGCGTAAAGTTCAGTCGCTTCAAACCGAAGCCACCACTCTCTCTGCTCAGCTCACACTCTCTTCCAGGTTCCTTTCTCTCCCAAGCTAAAGATCTTTGCTCTGTTCCAAGCAAAATCAATTTCAGTGTTGTTTGGATTTGATCAGAGAGCTAAGACTCAGGTTACAATCAATGGAACAACAAGGTCAGCTTCGTAATGGTAAAACTATGAAGAAGAAAAAAAAACAAGTTCTTTGTATGAGTTTTAGTGTATTCTTCCTTTGTGATCTTCTGTCTCTTCCTTTGTTTTTTTTTTGTGTGAATGCAAAACAGCTTTAAACGAAGCACTGAGGAAAAGAAGTAGAAAGGATGAAGATTGAAACCGGAGAAATGTCTGATAATTCAGAATCGTTTGATATGGGAATGCAGCAGATTCAGTATTCTCCTTCGAACTTCATGGCGATTCCACCGTATCATAATGGTTCAGTCAACGGCCAAGATATGCGGTTTGATCAAAACCAGCCAATGGAGAAGTCGAATTCTCAGAGCGTGTCAGAGTTTCTACAGAACGGGCGGTTGCAAGGGCTAGAGATAAGTAGTAGCAACAATAACTCAAGCATAGTCAAATCCGAAGGACCTTCACTCTCTGCTAGTGAGAGTTGTAGCTCTGCTTTCTGACATACACCATGAAGAATACATCTGTTTATAGGGCTTTTTTAAATTCATTTGATTTGATTTGATCCTTTACTTTTTATTCATTTTTGAGGTGCCAATACCAGACGTATAAAAAGTTATGTTGGTTTTACGTTGTTTAAGTTGATGATTGTGAGTGTCATTGTTTGTTCTGCAAGGAACAAAATAAATTCTTATAAATCCGTTTTCCCTTTGGGAACAGTGATGTATTTAATTTTTTTTTCGTTTTTTTTTTCGTTTCACTATTTTTTTCTCTTGGTACATTCAAGTTAGTTAGCTTTTAAACTGAACCTGCTTATGTAAATTTGCATGTCGACCTTATGATGGTTTATTGGTTTTCATGAAAAGTGAAGAAAATGAAGGGAAGAAAAAATTTGAGCTCAGAATTGTGGCTATGACAATCTGGTAATCAGATGAATGCGATGGACCCAACCAACGCTAAGCCGTTATCTTCACAGCTCAGGAATGCACCAGCCGGGAATCGAACCCGGGTCTGTACCGTGGCAGGGTACTATTCTACCACTAGACCACTGGTGCTTTGATGTTAGTCCCTTTGTGTTAATGTTTTATATACCAGGAGGATATCAAAAACTTCTTTCGCATTTACTCATCGAGTCATTTGTAAACTGGTAAGAAAAGGAAGTCTCTGATATTCAGTGTTAAGGAAGCTATGTAAATGTACACCGAGGATTAATGAGGTAGTGAAACTGGTAAAAAGATTATCAACCCAATTCATCTGGCTCGATAATTCTACTTCTTCGATATCTAGGCCCATTGGCCCACACCAAACTACACATATGAGACAAATTGAAAGACTGGTGTTAGTCTCTTTCGAACCATTTTAAATAAGCTAAACAAAAATTGAATTTGGTTCTTTGATTAGGTTGTGGTCAAACTCAACCTCTCTAAGTTAACGACTAAGTACACAATTTCGTTGTGTATTTTTAAAATTGTGTATTTTTTTTTAAAGAAAGCTTAATAAATAAAGCGATCCACTCTACTTGGGAAATAGCAGCGAAGCATCTCATAGACGAGATGACGTAAGCGCTGAGGTCATGCGCTTTCTTTCTTCATGCACATCACATATCTCCAGGGACCAGAGTCTGTACCCAAAACCCGTTTACTTTTGGTACATGTTTATTATGTAGCCATGAATGGTTAGCAACATAAACAGATAAATACTAAAAAAATCATTCTACGAACTTTTGATTGGTTCAGATATGTCATCTGTTTTGCTAAATGACCAAACATATTGTGTAAAATTACTAATTTGAATTTGTCTAGACCAAAAAAAATATTACTAATTTGATAGTGGAAATGATGGTGAAGTGTGAATACTAAATAAATCACTCTACGAACTTTTTGATTGGTTCAGATTTGTCATCTGTTTAGCTAAATTACTAATCAACAATAATAGTAATTAATGTTCAACAAAAATATATACTAATAGTAATTTTGTGGACAGAATGTAAAATTTCATAGAAAATCTAATAAAATTTCATAGTAAATTTTGTGGGGCCCACCCATTTGGCCCTATTTTAATAGATCTCTCTCTGCATTCAACCTTTCTTCCCCGTACCTCTGGAGATCTCCAGATTTCTCTCTCCTCTTACCTCCCACCTTCGCCGGCGGCAAGTTTCTCCGTTTCTCTCACCGGCATATTGAAAATTCAAATTCTCCGATCCAATTTCGATCTATGGCGATTAGGGTTACCTTCACGTACTCCAGCTACGTCGCCAGGAACATCGCCTCATCCGCCGCGGCTCGCGTCGGTACCGGAGACGTCCGCTCATGCTTCGAATGCTTGACCCGTCCCAGAAGCTTCGGCGGCCACAGTCAGATACCCGAGATCGACAAAAAATGCTCCGGCGGCTCAGCTCCTCCTCGCGTCGTTCGATCAGCCTCTTCTTCTTCTTCCATGTACAGCACCATCGCGAGGGAGCTCCTCGGAGAAGAAGGAAGCAAGAGTCCGCTCGTGCTGGGGTTGATCTCGATCATGAGATTGACCGCACCTCCGGATCTGCTTGGGATGAACAGCAACGTCCTCGGGATCTCGCCGTTCAAGACTTATTCTGTGATCCCGTTCCTTAGAGGGTCAAAGTGGATGCCTTGCAGCAGCATTTTGACGACGGATGTTGCTGACATTGATAGGGGAGGGAAGGGGTGTGGTGATGCTAAAGTGAAGATGGAGCTGAGTCATCATAACAAAGGCTCGAGCTTTGGAAACGGATGGGTTAATAAGCTGTTGAATATCTGCTCGGAGGATGCTAAGGCAGCTTTCACGGCGGTTACTGTTTCTTTTCTTTTCCGTTCGGCGTTGGCTGAGCCGAAGTCTATACCTTCGATGTCTATGTACCCTACTCTCGACGTGGGTGATCGTGTTATGGCCGAGAAGGTGAGATTCACTAGAGATCCTATAAGTCTGTTGTATAACTGATTATAATGTTAAATGTGTTTGATGCTTTATATACATAATTGCTAGGACATGTTATCTTTTGATTGGTGGTGAGTGATTGATGAGTTATTGACTCTTGCGTATGTGCTTGTTAGGTCTCGTACTTGTTCAGAAGGCCAGAGGTTTCAGATATAGTCATCTTCAAGGTTCCTCCGGTTTTGGTGGTAGGTCTCTCTAATCACCATTTCTTGTTTTTTTGTTCATATGTGATAAAACCTGTTTGATATTCTCATTTGACAAAATTGCAGGAACATGGTTACAATTGTACTGATGTTTTCATAAAGAGGATAGTTGCAAGCGAAGGTGACTGGGTTGAAGTAAGCCCTTATATCTTAATCAGTTGTTAGTTAATCCAGCCTCCTCAAGTCAGAGCTTTACCTCTTTTTTTCTATATCGTTTTTCCTGTCTAACTTATCGATTTTGTATCATGTAGATTTGTGATGGAAAGCTCTTAGTGAATGACATCGTCCAAGTAGAGGATTTCGTCTTAGAGCCAATGGACTATGAAATGGAAGCAATGGTAAGCAAATTTGTACTGCTTCTTTCCTAGTTCAATGATTCTCGACCTTAAAGTTGTACAAGAGTAAAGCAGCTAAGTTGATTTTATCCTTTTTATTTATTTGCAGTTGGTCCCTGAAGGTTATGTCTTTGTGCTAGGAGACAACCGCAACAAAAGCTTTGACTCTCATAACTGGTAACCACTTTGGAAGATATAATGCTATTTCATACTTCTTGTGTGTTGAGAACTATGTTGATTCATGGATGATTGTGTAACGCAGGGGTCCACTTCCGATAAAGAACATCATTGGAAGATCCATGTTTCGTTATTGGCCACCGAGCAAAGTTTCGGACACAATACACCACCATGAGCAAGTTATGCAAAAGGGAGCTGTTGATGTTTCATAACCGGTACAGATGTGTGTTGACGGTTCTTAGGATTAAGTAGGAAATTGAATACAGATGATGAGGAGGTGCCATCCATTTTGGCCCTGAAGCCAACGGATCAATTTTTTTTTTCGTTCTATGAACTCCTATGGAGGACATGGAATGCAATAGGAAATCCCAAAAGAAAGGAAAGATTTGAAACATTTGTTTGTTGCTATGAAATTATTTTTTGTTTGTTTATGTTGAATGAAACAAAATGCAACCTAATCATTGTAATGACAGTTTGACACAAAAAGAAAAATCATGGTAATGACAGTCGTCAAGAATAGGCGACTAGGCGTAAAGTAAGTAGTTAACCCCGAAAATAAGCTAGAAAAGCTTAGTTTCAAGTCAGTGTCTCTAACACTAGATAGAGAGTGACAAAGAGCAACTAAAAGTGCAGCAGCTGCTTTCATTCACTAGCCTCTCCATTTTCAGAAACCTTGGTTTTTGTTGCTGAGCAAACTGGAAAACTGGAAAACTGGAAAACTGGAAAACTGGAAAACTGGAAAACTGGAAAACTGGAAAACTGGAAAACTGGAAAACTGGAAAACTGGAAAACTGGAAAACTGGAAAACTGGAAAACTGGAAAACTGGAAAACTGGAAAACTGGAAAACTGGAAAACTGGAAAACTGGAAAACTGGAAAACTGGAAAACTGGAAAACTGGAAAACTGGAAAACTGGAAAACTGGAAAACTGGAAAACTGGAAAACTGGAAAACTGGAAAACTGGAAAACTGGAAAACTGGAAAACTGGAAAACTGGAAAACTGGAAAACTGGAAAACTGGAAAACTGGAAAACTGGAAAACTGGAAAACTGGAAAACTGGAAAACTGGAAAACTGGAAAACTGGAAAACCAACATAGCTTAATATCTTCTTTTTAATTATTTACAGACTTACTAGCAGAGCTGATGTCTTTTATGAAATTGTCGACTCTCTCGAGCAAATGAATTGGACCGTATTTGGAAGATTGAACACAGAAACAGAAACCCTGGACACGATAAGTTAGCGAGGGCCACACTCAACAACATAACCAAGCTGCTCCTTTGTCCTGTAACCAAAATCACATTTTATATATATGACTATACATAAATACGGTTTGATCTATTACAAAAACTAGAGAAACATGTGATGACTAACCTCAACTGATTGAACAATGGCTCTCCTATGATTTCATGAAAGAGATCCAGCATAGCTTTCATTCTTGTTGACTGAGCTTCTTCTGGCTCTATTTGATAGTAAAGCTGCAAAACAGAATTCATGTTCAAATTCATAGCCATGACTATATCAGAAACCTACTATATCTTCTACTTGGCTGACTTTACCTCGACTACTGAGTTTGTTTCAGATTTGTTCTTCACAGTGACATCTCTTACAAGTTTGGCATTCAAAGGGAAGCCGCTTATCTGCTCCCCATGTCTACATTTGACTGGGAGCGGTTCAACTGTCAGACTGTTTTTGAATATGTTTGATATGTTTACTGTTTCGTCTTCTGACAAATTGCCATGACACAGAGCCTCAATATATATCTGCAAACATAACAAAAGTTTCATTTAACAGTTGCCCAATTCAAACAAAACCAGGGAACAATCGCAAAGGCAAGTAGTCGAGTATTTAAGTTAAAGGAAAACACATTAACTGTGGTTGGTGCAGAATGTTACCTGAGGCGGATTTCAGGAATAAAGCTGTTGAGATCAGTGAGAGACAAATCATTTAGTACTGACAGCTTCTCCATTGCTGTCATAGATTCGCTTACACAACAGTTGCAGTCTCAAGTATGTGGAATGGTTCAAAGGCTTCATATTAGTATTTCTAAACCCTCTCTCCATGTTTTCTTTGATAACCTTAGATAGAGACAGTAGTGGGTGAGGAAAAGAAGTTGACACACAAAATGAAGTTGAAGACTGAATGAGAATAAAGAGTATTGACAAACTATACATGCAAAATTTCATATACCTTAAATCGGTCCAGGCTTGGCATGAAGGATTTGGCTATGGCTAATATTTTTGATAAGAGAGCTGGAATTTTTTCGTTAAACCCAAATACTTTAAGCTCTAGTTTATCACCATACATAGATAAAGAAGTTTCAAGTTTTGCTATACTGGCCTGCAAAGATAATCAGATATTCATGTCAATTAAAAAAAAAAACATCTAAAAAGATTTTTCCGAAAGGTAGTTACTTGCCTGGTATATGATCTCATTTAGCTCGTCTTTCAGAAGGTTGATAAACAGTTCCGTCAAAAGGCAGTTCTTCACACTGCCATATGCCCCCTTTAAATTTATGCGGAAGTATGTATTTGCACGGGGAACCTTAAACGTTTCGTCAAGCTTGTACCAGAACTTCATTAACGGTTCATCAATTAAACATTTAGGGGGCGACTGACTTTTGGGATCCGCGTCCGAATTAATGGCCGGATGGAAAAATCACAAGGGATGAACTGGTTTTGAAAGAAGATGCAGAGCAGTATCTACTTCTGAAGGATTGCTCCATGTTTCCATCAAAGTCAACGGAACTTCTTCTTCAACGTGAGAACGAACCAAGGCTCAGTTTGGAACTCTGAAAGAAGGAAGTTTCAAAAGAAAGATGAATATTAATATGCAATCCAAAATTACATTCTCAGCAAATCTCGAAAGTACCTTCTGACTTGACTGACTTCGAAACAACATCAATCCTCATGTTTTTTGGTGTGAAGAAACCCATGAGATCTTCTATCATTTTTGGATCCCATGTCTGGTATACATAATCACCATAAATAACGTGCTCTACTGGATAAGCAAGCATATTCCCTGTACAATAACACTTTCTATGGTCACTATACATCAATGCATAATAAAACTGAAAAATATTTAGGCTTTACATGCCAATATAACCTCTATTAGCGCCTTAAAAGAACTAGACGAGTGACAATACAAGTACAAACCTGAGAGCTCAGCAGCATAATCATCTGCAGCCTGCTCCTCAGCATATCTGAAGTCCATGTTCCCAATATCTTGGAGTTCCTTGAATATCCATTCTTGTGGCGACGCATCACGCAATAACTTGATATATTGATAGATGTAGCCAATGATGTCATAAATCTGCAAATATAAGTTGCCATAAGGTCCAGTAAAAATGAGTAACATAGAAAAGTAAAAAAGGAGATGATATGAAGCTATATACAATTGAAAACGATTGAATCACCCCTGCGTTAAGCTTAGTTAAAATTTGTTAATTCACCTTCTCTAAACCAGAATCAGTGAGATGTATGGACATTCCAAAAACATAGGCCAGAGACGAGCGGTTTATTCCATCATCCCCAACACCAGCAGACAGAGAGGTTATCCAGCCCTTTCCTTTAAGGAATGAATGAAGACTTCCTCTACCCTCTGAAAAGATAACGGTACAAACAACGTTCTTCAATATGCAGTTTACATGAGTGCCTGCACAAGCAGCTTCAAGAAAACTATATATAAACCATAAAAATGGATGTGATTTCGCACCGTCCTAATAGGTGTGCTAGATAGTCCTCCGGCTTCTTCACATAGGCATGGCGAAGAGGAGGAGAGTCCATGTCAAATCAAGAGTATGAACATCTCTGACCGCTTCTAGCGTATAATTTACCGCCTTCCCAAATAGGACCTTTTGCCTCCAGTGTTGGCCTAATTTTGGATCCGTTTTTAACATCGCCAAATAGTTCTACAACCCAGCTTTCAAGTGTATCGAGAGATTCTGCAAGATTTTATAGGTAACCATAAAATTACAATAAACTCAGACAGCAGATAAAAGCCAATTTGAATGCAAAAACGTTTTCCAAGAATTAGAGCGAAACACATCATAAACCCAGAGTATTTTACCTCCTCCAATGACAACGAGTTTCATCAATCCACCGTGGTAATATTCCTTGTACAATTTCACGATGCATTCCCGTAGATCAACCCCATTTTCCATTGCACCACTCAAGCTCTTCTTGTTACCTTACAGAGCACACAAAAGACAGATTAACATTAACTTGTTTCATGAACAACTGAAGTGTGGCAACAAAGGTACACCGAGATGTCATGTCCTTACCCCATGCGAATCTATTTAAAGGATGACCCTTTGTAGACGTGTGGCACTGAAGTTGTTGCAGACGGCATGCATCATTTTGGATGGCCTGGTTAAATTCTACAAATTTGGATCTTGTTAGCAAGACACATTTAACTATATAAGAGGTTAGTTTATCTGAATGTTGATAGAAGATGAATCTTTCGATAATTTCTAACAAGAGACTAAGGGCCTGATTAACAGGCATACCTGAATCAACAGCAAGGAGTTCTCGTTCCATAGCTTCAGTCTTCATCAGCGGTGCAACAAAAAACTGAGAGAACCTAATAACAAGAGAACAAACCAAGGTCAATGATAACAAACTCTAGTCATGCATACCGACAGCGTATATCGTCCACCTTGGTAAATTTACAGCAGATGATAGTTAAATAGATAAGTGAAGTGTCAGCGGAACCAAATGTTGTACCTTTTTAAGGCACCCTGAAGGAATTCTCTCTTGACTTCAAAGTGATAGCAAGTATGCTCCATTTCGGTGTATGCGTTAGAGGATCCTCCATGCTTAGACAAGTAACTATCGTACTACAAGCAAAAAAAAGTCAAACCCAGAAGAACTCAAAGGATACATCATTCTAACAAAACAAAGTCTGTACAACGGTCAAAGTTGAAAAGACGTAATCCATTATCCAAGTTCTGAGTAAACATCTCAGTTATATCTAATCATGCTAATATGGTTAGTTCCTTAAACCTTAATTCAACGATAGAACCATCAGAAGTTATCAGAATACTTCATTTCATTCATATGAATCTATAAATAGTGAAAAAAAAAGAACATAATGCATTGCTTACTTCATTCTCATCGGGGAACTCAGTGCTACCCATAAAAAGCATGTGTTCTGAACAAAACATTAACATGAGAGTGAAATCCACAGCAATAAACAAAGAAAGTGAATTCAAAACTCATAGAAAGATGAAAATACCAAGAAAGTGAACCAGGCCTTGCGCCTCGGGAGGATCCAAGAAGCTGCCCATTGCAACACACATAGCTGCAGCTGCCTAAACTCAAAAAACCATACGAGTTTAAAATAAATATCTGACGAAGAGTAAGAAGGCAGGTGATCTATCTTAACCTTTTTGGTCTGATGATCCTCTTTGCCTTTCACTTCATCCTCATCCTCATCCTCATCGCCTTCCATTTCTTCATCTTCATAGCTCCCGTCACTTTCTTCTTCTTCTTCCATGTACAGCACCATCGCGAGGCTCCTCGGAGAAGAAGGAAGCAAGAGTCCGCTCGTGCTGGGGTTGATCTCGATCATGAGATTGACCGCACCTCCGGATCTGCTTGGGATGAACAGCAACGTCCTCGGGATCTCGCCGTTCAAGACTTATTCTGTGATCCCGTTCCTTAGAGGGTCAAAGTGGATGCCTTGCAGCAGCATTTTGACGACGGATGTTGCTGACATTGATAGGGGAGGGAAGGGGTGTGGTGATGCTAAAGTGAAGATGGAGCTGAGTCATCATAACAAAGGCTCGAGCTTTGGAAACGGATGGGTTAATAAGCTGTTGAATATCTGCTCGGAGGATGCTAAGGCAGCTTTCACGGCGGTTACTGTTTCTTTTCTTTTCCGTTCGGCGTTGGCTGAGCCGAAGTCTATACCTTCGATGTCTATGTACCCTACTCTCGACGTGGGTGATCGTGTTATGGCCGAGAAGGTGAGATTCACTAGAGATCCTATAAGTCTGTTGTATAACTGATTATAATGTTAAATGTGTTTGATGCTTTATATACATAATTGCTAGGACATGTTATCTTTTGATTGGTGGTGAGTGATTGATGAGTTATTGACTCTTGCGTATGTGCTTGTTAGGTCTCGTACTTGTTCAGAAGGCCAGAGGTTTCAGATATAGTCATCTTCAAGGTTCCTCCGGTTTTGGTGGTAGGTCTCTCTAATCACCATTTCTTGTTTTTTTGTTCATATGTGATAAAACCTGTTTGATATTCTCATTTGACAAAATTGCAGGAACATGGTTACAATTGTACTGATGTTTTCATAAAGAGGATAGTTGCAAGCGAAGGTGACTGGGTTGAAGTAAGCCCTTATATCTTAATCAGTTGTTAGTTAATCCAGCCTCCTCAAGTCAGAGCTTTACCTCTTTTTTTTTCTATATCGTTTTTTTCCTGTCTAACTTATCGATTTTGTATCATGTAGATTTGTGATGGAAAGCTCTTAGTGAATGACATCGTCCAAGTAGAGGATTTCGTCTTAGAGCCAATGGACTATGAAATGGAAGCAATGGTAAGCAAATTTGTACTGCTTCTTTCCTAGTTCAATGATTCTCGACCTTAAAGTTGTACAAGAGTAAAGCAGCTAAGTTGATTTTATCCTTTTATTTATTTGCAGTTGGTCCCTGAAGGTTATGTCTTTGTGCTAGGAGACAACCGCAACAAAAGCTTTGACTCTCATAACTGGTAACCACTTTGGAAGATATAATGCTATTTCATACTTCTTGTGTGTTGAGAACTATGTTGATTCATGGATGATTGTGTAACGCAGGGGTCCACTTCCGATAAAGAACATCATTGGAAGATCCATGTTTCGTTATTGGCCACCGAGCAAAGTTTCGGACACAATACACCACCATGAGCAAGTTATGCAAAAGGGAGCTGTTGATGTTTCATAACCGGTACAGATGTGTGTTGACGGTTCTTAGGATTAAGTAGGAAATTGAATACAGATGATGAGGAGGTGCCATCCATTTTGGCCCTGAAGCCAACGGATCAATTTTTTTTTTCGTTCTATGAACTCCTATGGAGGACATGGAATGCAATAGGAAATCCCAAAAGAAAAGGAAAGATTTGAAACATTTGTTTGTTGCTATGAAATTATTTTTTTGTTTGTTTATGTTGAATGAAACAAAATGCAACCTAATCATTGTAATGACAGTTTGACACAAAAAGAAAAATCATGGTAATGACAGTCGTCAAGAATAGGCGACTAGGCGTAAAGTAAGTAGTTAACCCCGAAAATAAGCTAGAAAAGCTTAGTTTCAAGTCAGTGTCTCTAACACTAGATAGAGAGTGACAAAGAGCAACTAAAAGTGCAGCAGCTGCTTTCATTCACTAGCCTCTCCATTTTCAGAAACCTTGGTTTTTTGTTGCTGAGCAAACTGGAAAACTGGAAAACTGGAAAACCCTGACCAAAAAACAAAGGAAGAGCTCAGGTGTACGGCGTATAATCCGAATATCAGACGGGTGCGAAGGAACCAACCTTCGCTAATGCCTAATTTCATCACAGCTCAGAATGCACCAGCCGGAAATCGAACCCGGGTCTGTACCGTGGCAGGGTACTATTCTACCACTAGACCACTGGTGCTTCTTGTTTCATGTAACGACATACAGATAGAAAAACAAGAATCTAAACACACTTTCCGGTATTGATGAATATAGTATAGCAACAACATCAACATTAGATACAAGAAAACAAGAAGTGAGGAGTGTATATAATCCATGTAAAGGAGCCTGAAAATCAAACACATGTTGCCAAATTCCAGTATTTGAAGAATATAGCCACAACCTTGGTATATACAGTTGTATCACTAGTTCCAAATATGACAAAAAAATAACTGCTCTGTATAATAAAGTTGGATCATCAAAGTTGTGTCCGCAGTCCGCCCTCTCACTCTCTGCTTTCTTCCTTGTGGAAAGCTGTTGTTTTTTTTTCAGTCTCCCCTACTTCTCTGCTATGGATTGTAAAAGAGAACAAACAAAAGAGAGGAATTAAACAAGTTTTTTTTTTAAAAAAAAAAAATCTCTCTGACAAAGCTGATACAAAAGAGAGTTGACATATATATAAAAAAATATAACCATGTTCAGGTTTAGGCTTAAAATTCTTTATTTGAGTTCCATACAGGAGCGGCCGTCTTTTGCACACCACCACCACTACCGTCTGATAACACTCCGCTTCCATTTTCAACTGCTATTAGCGGATCGTTCTCGCTCTCTTTCATCTGCCAGACCCAAACTAACATTAGTTTTGTTTTCTCTTTACTTGGACACCAATATAACATTACACAAATTCAGATAGACCTTTACCAACCAAAACAATGCCTAAGATTCTGTTGTTTATTCTGATAGCAGCAGTCTTTGCCTCTCTAATTATATCTTTTATTGACCATTGATTTAGCAATTAGACTGAAGCCACTTAGAGAAATCGGTTAATCCTAATTACTATGACCCAGGGATCAATTTATTAGTGTCCAGCATTCAATAGTATTATATATAGCCAAACAGAAAGATATTAGCTGGAGGAAATATACCTGAGGCAACTGAGTTGATGTTTCACTTGCCTTCTGCTGAGTCTCGATCGAGCAGAAATACGAATACACAACCATTCCAATAACAGCCACCATAATACCAAGAATGTTGCGCCAGTTGAATGGGTCCTTCAGCAACACATAGCCAAATGCTAGAACCAGGCATGTCTTAAGATGTCCCAAAACCTGATATGTGACCGGAGACGTTTTTCCAATCACTAGGAAAGTGCTGAAGTTTACTGAGACTGATATGAGACACGACAGGACGATGAAAAACTGCAGTAAACAAAAGAAGCACGTGTAAATATATGTACATGGAAGCAAGAAGCCAGTAATTAGGTTGGACAGAATCCTACGCATACTGAATCTTACCACAACTTGAGAAGTGTACTTGAAAGCAAACACATTCTGATTGGTTAGGAGCCCATCCAAAAATGGACCAGTGACGAAAAGTGTAATTGCTTGATAAGGGCAAGACTGATAAAGAAGTTGCGTGGATGAAACTTTGAACTTCTTCTGGATGGTATTTGTCATCTGTGTACAATTGGTTAAGAGAACACCACCATCGAATTGGCACAAGATAAAATATAAAGAAAGGTAGAAAGGATTAAGAAATCGTATAAGAAGGGCTATGTATAGGATACAATTTGAGCAACGCAAGTAGTGATAACAGCCAGCACCGACAAGACAGAACCCAGCATATTAAGCTGAAGATCTGTGACGGTTGCAATTCCAACACCAAGGAGAAGGATGGTTAATGAAAACTGAATTTTTCGACTGCAAACAAAAAGAAGAAACGTGTCATTAACTAGGCCCTTGACTAGAGACTACAAAAGGGACATTAGAGTATCACTGAGTTGGTCGTCATTAAATTAGAAGTTTGATAGTCAACTACAAACGCATGACCATGGGAATAGATAGATAAGGCCATATAAAATGGTATAAGAGAACTTTGAGTGTTAACCTGAACTTTTTCCTGAAGAAGAGTGTCTCCAAGAGAACAGTACAGGGGATGATTGCTAGTTTTGTCATCTAAATACCAACAGAAGAGAATATACGTTTAAAAACACACAGGCTAGAAGGAAATCATCATGTTAGCAACTGGAATGACAAATCTATTACCTGGTAAAAACCAACAGAATTAAATCCCAGGCTGAGGTTCAATAGTCCAATGGAGATCCCATTCAATATGCCAAATCCCATCACAGCTCGTGGATCAAAAGGCTTGTGTTCAAACATCTTCATCCATAGTGCCACATGAAGGGAACAAAACGTGACCAGAAGATGCCAACTAGTCAAAGTAGTCGCTGTACGTAGAAAAAAAAAACAAGAATAAGTAACAAGATAGCCTATGAGATCAATAGCGTACTGTGAGATATAAGCTGACTCAGGCTTCAAGAATGGTAGATCAACGTCCTGCTCAGTATAATACTACAAAAGAATTGCCAGTGTAAAAATGATCTCTAACTTATCCTTCAACTCATACGCTACGAGTAGCATACAAGCACACCTATAGATCCAGGTGTAATCACGATCATAGTGTTTCATAAGGAGTAAAATGATCTCTAACCTATCCTTCAACTCATACGCTAAGAGTAGCATACAAGCACACACACGTGTAGATCCAGAGGAAATAGTCTCCGCAGTACTAAGATGGATACTCTAACAGAGGAAAGAGGTTACCGAAGGTGAAGCCAAGGGTGCTAATAAGCGCCTTGTTACAGATCACGATCGACACAGACGATACAACGGACAAACTCAAAGCGCCGATGGTTCCCAGCTGGAACTTCTGGCCCTCGCTCATCTTCGCTCTCCTAATTTTTTTTTTATTATTAATCTCTCGCTTCAATCACGATCTATCCACCAAAACATTTCACATCGATTTCAGAATCACAGGTAAAAAAAAAACGCAAATGAAACAAGATCGATCTGGATTCTGGAGAAAACAAACCTCATACGTAAATGCGAGAGAATCGAAGCTGGAGGAAGCTCAACTGCAGCAAAAACGGAGAGATAGAAAGTCGTTAGAGAAACGTTTAGCAGAAGAAGATTTATAGAAAAGGCGGAAGCCATAAACCCTAGATCTGCCGTTGTGAGAGAGAGAGATCAGAAAATTAGTTGGAATGGATATTGAGGAGACGCGAAAGGAAAGAAGGAGAAGATATTAAGGAGGGAGAGAGAGAGAGAAAACTCACGGGAGAAGGAGAGATGATTCTCAAACTTCGACGGAGGAGAAGAGATTCAGATTCTTTTGTATAAAAGAGAGGATCCTATTTCTGCAATTCGACGATGGTCTGCACTCACCACCGTACAGAGGAAAATAGTGAGAGAGAGAGAGAGAGGCCGAAGATAGTTTTCGCTTTGATATTTGTATTGGCCCCACAAGCAATTTACCGCGGGACGAAACCTAGTAATTAAAAACTCACCACTCGTATTTATTATCTAATCGACAATTCTACTTATATCATAATAAATCATTTTTTGAAGTAACACTTTTTTTTTGTATTACACTAATGTTCAAAATTTTAAAATAAACATATAATTAATATTTTAAAAATATTTCAAATATTTTAATATAAAATATTAATCAATCATTTGACTAAATAGGTTTCTACTAAATCTGATTTATTAAAAAAAGGTCGCTAGCTGGCACACGCTTATATAGATCTCTCTACCTCAACTAACCGACAATACATAACTTAAAATAAATATCCTCAAATTAGGCTTGGGCATTTTAACCTGAACCCGAAGACTCGAACCGGAACCGATCCGAAAATATCCGACCTGAAACCGAACCAAAAATTTACAAGTATCTAGTAGGTCCAAAATTCTTCTACCCGAATGGATCCGATCCTATAAGAACCGACCCGAATAGATCTGGACCCGAAAAAAAACCCGACCCGAATAGATCCGACCCGATAAGAACCGATTCAAACCCGACTTAAAAAATTTAAAATATCTTTTTATTAACAATCTTTATCATTATTTTGTAACATTTTTAATTAACATGAAATTTGAAATGTAAAATATAGAATTAAAAATGTTCTATTTTAACTATTAATAGTTTATTCTAAGTTATTTTGTAAAATTTTAGATATATATGATAAATTTTGACTAAATTCTATGGAATTTGAGTATTTTATTTTCTTTTTATATCCTAAATACCCTAACCCGACCCGAATCCAAAAATTATAGATATTTTAATTATAGACCCTAACCGACCCAGATCCGACAAAACCCGACCCGAAACTGACCCGAAAAATTATGGATACAATGGATCTAAATTTCAAGGAACCGAAGGACCCGGATGCCCAAACCTACCTCAAATGATCATATAACAAAAGCGACATTTTGGTGTTTTTCTGCCCAAAGTATATCAAAAAATTAAGTTAAATGAAAGAAAAAAAAATATCAAAAAGAAGTATTGAAAACTAGATTATACTAATTCTCACTAACTAACAGAGGTTTGGATAAAACTGAGAAGTTGACTTGAAAGCGATAGCGTCAGTGATGACCTGCACCGACTTGGGATCTGTGTGAGTTTCTTTCATATTGGTGTTGCATCCCCACACCCTAACCGCAAGCCTACGATATTTTGGCGATGATTCTCTTAAATATGTTTTGTACCACTCGATCACATCTTTCTTCTCTATGCTTCTTAGTTCTTCTGCTTCTTTGTGTGAGAAATCAAACATGTACCTGCGTGTGAGAGAGAGAGAGTTAACACCATTTTTTTCAGCGACAATGAAGCAACACACTGAACTTTTTATATGGAACTGCGGATATCATACTATAAATTCTTGAGATCCTTACCTTTTGTCAACAATCTGACTCCATAATTCATTTGTCTCAGACAAGAGAGAAGGATCTTTTTCCAGCAATCTTGCAATCATACCGCTTCTATAATCTTCAAAGGATTCTTCATCCAGTTGTTCCTGCAATTAACATTTGTGGAACGAGATGTGAGAAGGCTTCTTAGTAGCTTAATATCTTCTTCTTCTTTATTACAGACTTACCAGCAGAGCTCCGATGTCTTCTATGAAATTGTCGACTCTCGCGAGCAAATGAATTGGACCGTACTTGGAAGATTGAACACAGAAACAGAAACCTTGGACACGATAAGTTAAGCGAGGGCCACACTCGACGACATAACCAAGCTGCTCCTTTGTCCTGTAACCAAAAATTTTATTGTAAATAATGACTATACACAAATACGGTTTGATCTATAAAACAAACTAGACAAACATGTGATGACTAACCTCAACTGATTGAACAATGGCTCTCCTATGATTTCATTAAAGAGATCCAGCATAGCTTTCATTCTTGTTGACTGAGCTTCTTCAGGCTCGATTTGATAGTAAAGCTGCAAAACAGGATTCATGTTCAAATTCATAGCCATGACAATATCAAACCTACTTTAAGCTTCTACTTGGCTGACTCGCATCACAAGAACAGACATTTGTCTTTTTACCTCGACTACTGAGTTTGTTTCGGATTTGTTCTTCACAGTGACATCTCTTACAAGTTTGGCATTCAGAGGGAAGCACGTTATCTGCTCTCCATGTCTACATTTGACTGGGAGCGGTTCAACTATCAGACTGCTTTTGAATATGTTTGATATGTTTACAGCTTCGTCTTCCGACAAATTACCATGACACAGAGCCTCAATATATATCTGCAAACATAACAAAAGTTTCATCTAATCGTTGCCCAATTTTAACAAAATCACAATCGCAAAGGCAAGTAGTCGAGTATTTAAGTAAAAGGGAAATCACATTAACTGTGGTTGGTGCAGAATGTTACCTGAGAGCGGACTTCAGGAATAAAGCTGTTGAGATCAGTGAGAGACAAATCATTTAGTCCAGACAACTTCTCGTCGCTGTCATAGATTCGTTTACACAAGAGTTGCAGTCTCAAGTATGTGGAATGGTTCAAAGGCTTCATATTAGTATTTCTAAACCCTCTCTCCATGTTTTCTTTGATAATCTGTAAGGTTAGATAGAGTAAATAGAGTTGACAATTATAGAAAAGAATAAATAGAATTGACAATTCTACATGCAAAATTTCACGTACCTTAAATCGGTCCAGGCTTGGCATGAAGGAATTGGCTATGGCTAAGATTTTTGATAAGAGAGCTGGAATTTTTTCATTAAATCCATACACTTTAAGCTCTAATTTATCACCATACATGGATAAAGAAGTTTCAAGTTTTGCTATACTGGCCTGCAAAAAGAAAGGAAAATCAGATATTCGTGTCAATACAAAAACAAAACATCTAAAACGATCTTCCTAAAAGGTAGTTACTTGCCTGGTATATAATCTCATTTAGCTCATCTTTCAGAAGGTTGATAAATAGTTCCGTCAAAAGGCAGTTATTCACACTGTCATATGCCCCCTTCAAATTTATGCGGAAGTATGTATTGGCACGAGGAACCTTAAATGTTTCGTCAAGCTTGTACCAGAACTTCATTAACGGTTCATCAATTAAACATTTAGGGGGAGACTGGCTTTTGGGATCCCCATCCGAATTAATGGCCCGGATGGAAAAATCACAAGGGATGAACTGGTTCTTTGAAGGAAGATGCAAAGAAGTATCTACTTCTGAAGGATTGTTCCATGCTTCCATCAAAGTCAATGGAACATCTTCTTCTACGTATCGAGAACCGAACCAAGGCTCAGTTTGGAACTCTGAAACAAGGACGTTTCAAAAGAAAGATGAACATTAATATGCAATCCAAAATATCCATTCTCAACAAATCTTGAGTGTACCTTCTGACTTGACTGACTTCGAAACAACATCAATCCTCATGTTTTTTGGTGTGAAGAAACCCATGAGATCTTCTATCATTTTTGGATCCCATGTCTGGTATACATAATCACCATAAATAACGTGCTCTACTGGATAAGCAACCATATTCCCTGTACAATAACACTTTCAGTGGTTATTATACCTCAGTGCATAATAAATCCTGAAAATATTTAGGCTTTACATGCCAACATAACCACTAATAACGCCTTAGAAGAACTAGACGAATGACAATACAAGTACACACCTGAGAGCTCAGCAGCATAATCATCTGCAGCCTGCTCCTCAGCATATCTAAAGTCCATGTTCCCAATATCTTGGAGTTCCTTGAATATCCATTCTTGTGGTGACGCATCACGCAATAACTTGAGATATTGATAGATGTAGCCAATGACGTCATAAATCTGCAAATAGAAGTTGCCATAAAAGGTCCAATGAAAATGAGTAACATAACAGAAGTACAAAAACGGAGAAGAACGACAGTATATGAAGTTATATGCAGTTGAAAACGATTGAATCAACCCCTGGGTTAAGCTTAGTTAAAATATGTTAATTTACCTTCTCTAAACCAGAGTCAGTGAGATGTATGGACATTCCAAAAACATAGGCCAGAGACGAGCGGTTTATTCCATCATCCCCAACACCAGCAGACAGAGAGGTTATCCAGCCCTTAACTTTAAGGAATGAATGAAGACTTCCTCTACCCTCTAGAAAAGATAATGGTACAAACAACGTTCTTCAGTATGCATTTTACATGAGTGCATGCACAAGCACGCTTTAAGAAAACTATATATAATCAATAAATAATGGGAGTAACTTCTCACCGTGCCCTAATAAATGTGATAGATAGTCTTCCGGCTTCTTCACATAGGCATGGCTAAGAGGAGGGAGAGTCCATGACAAATCAAGAGTATGAACATCTCTGACCGCTTCTAGGCGGTATAATTTACCGCCTTCCCAAATAGGACCTTTTGCCTCCAGAGTTGGCCTAATTTTGGATCCGTTTTTGACATCGCCAAATAGTTCTACAACCCAACTTTCAAGCAAATCGAGAGGTTCTGCAAGATTTAATAGGTAATCCATACAATAACAATAAACTCAGACACCAGCAAAAGTCAATATGAATGCAAAAAAATTTTCCAGGAATTAGAGCGAAATACATCATAAATCTAGAGAGTTTTACCTCCTCCAATGACAACGAGTTTCATCAATCCACCGTGATAATATTCCTTGTATAATTTCACGATGCATTCTCGTAGATCAACCCCATTTTCCATTGCACCACTCAAGCTCTTCTTGTTACCTTAGAGCGCACACGAAAAACATATTTACTTATTTCATGAACAAATGAAGTGTGGCAACAAAGGTACAACGAGATGTCCTTACCCCATGCGAATCTATTTACAGGATGACCCTTTGTAGACGTATGGCACTGAAGTTGTTGCAGACGACATGCATCATTTTGGAGGGCCTGGTTAAATTCTACAAATTTGGATCTCGTTAGCAAGACACATTTAACTATATAAGAAGAGGTTAGTCTATTTGAATGTTGATTGAAGAAGAATCTATCGATAATTTCTAACAAAGGGACTAAAGGCATGATTAACAGGTCTACCTGAATCAACAGCAAGGACTTCTCGTTCCATAGCTTCAGTCTTCATTAGCGGTGCAACGAAAAACTGAGAGAACCTAATAATGAGGGAGCAAACTCAGGTCAAATAAGTGTTCCACTTTGGAATTCAAAGAACAAACGAAAACTTTCTGCAGCAAATAATTTAGGTAAAAAGCAGGTGACGCATACTAAGGAGGTAATTTACTTTTAAGACCAAGAAGGATGTATAGAAGTATACATCTTCCTTTACAGTATCATCATAAAACCGAACAATGACGACAAACCTAGGCATGCATACCAACAAATATATCGCCAGCCTTGGTAAATTGACAGCAGTTGACATTTAAAAAGATAAGTGTAAGTCAGTAAGTGTCAGCACAACCAAATTTTGCACCTTTTTAAGGCACCTTGAAGGAATTCTCTCTTGACTTCAAAGTGATAGCACGTATGCTCCATTTCGGTGTATGCGTTAGAGGATCCTCCATGCTTAGACAAGTAACTATCATACTACAAGCAAAAACAAAGTCAAACCCATACGAATTCAAAGGTATAATATCATTCTAACAAAACAAAGTCTGTTTGAAAAGATGTAATCACCATCCATTATCCGACCTCTAAATAAACATCTCAGTTATATATAACCATGCTAAATGAGTTAGTTTTTCAATTCAAAGAGAGAATATAATGCATTGCTTACTTCATTCTCATCGGGGAATTCGGTGCTACCCATAAAAAGCATGTGTTCTGCAGAAAACATAAACATGAGAGTAACAATTAGAAAATAACAAAAGAAGTGAACTGAAAAATATAGTAACAAACTCATAGAAAAGATGAAAATACCAAGAAAGTGAGCAAGGCCTTGCGCCTCCGGAGGATCCAAGAAGCTGCCCATTGCAACACACATAGCTGCAGCTGCCTAAAGCAAAAACCATGGGAGTTTAAAATAAATTTTTGACTACGAGTAAGAAAGCAGCTGATATATCTTAACCTTTTTGGTCTGATGATCCCCTTTCTCTTTAACTTCATCCTCATCCTCATCTCCTTCCATTTCTTCATCGTCATCATCTTCATAGCTACCGTCACTATCTTCTTCTTCTCCGTTGTCATCATCTTCATCCATTTGATCTCCGTCGGTGTTCTGTCCATCCGCCGCAGAGCCGTCGAGATAAATATCAGGATCGTGGATAAGCAGAGCAGACAAACCGTTCTGCAATTCGATCACTCTGTATAGCCTCCGATCGTTGGGTGACTTCACCACCACATTGTCCAAGCTCGAAACGGCTTTCGTTACAGACATTGTTCTCGCTCTGAGAAGATAGGGACTCGTGAGGAAGAAGGTGTGCTGCTGCTGCTGCCGCCAGAGTATCTCCTTCTTAGGTCTTTTGAATCCGATTACGCCGCAGTTCTCTTCTTCTGAATTTTCATTTATTTTTATTAAAAACAAATTAGAATCACTGAAAAGGCAATATCAAAACTGTAACGTTGTGCCGTTATCTCCGCAGAGATACGACATGTTCGCCGTTTCATGCTAGCGTTGTCGTTCTTGATGATGCTACTTCCACGCTTCGTCTTCTCATTCGACGTCGCCTCCGAAATCAAACCCGTCGGGAAGGAAAGAGAAATGAAAATGGAGTCCAAATGAACAATCGAAAGTGTTACAAACCTAAATGACCTTTACTGTGCAATCCAAATCGAGGCAATGAATCGACCAGCAATAGAGTGCGGATATCTCTGGAAAAACTTAGCATTGTGTGGTTGAGTTGGCAACAACGATGGCACTGTCGCTGAGGAAGGAAGCTATTCTCGAAGGGATTGAGGAGAAGATTCTCTATCGGTTGGATAATCTATGTAGAGATTTTGCATAGTTGCTGTTGGAGTGCACAGCGAAGTATCTTGCTTGTGTGCGGAGACGCAAAAAAAAAAGAAGCAATAAGATAGATTTGGCTCCGTAGGAATATGCCTTTATGCGATAAGGTTAGTTGTTTGGTTACTCGTGACCTCTTGTATCGCTGTCTGACGTTTATGGACGGCCCAGAGCGCTTGGATAGCTTAGAGCTTCTAAAATCGACCTGGCGAATGCCACCTTCAAACTTAAACGTTACGTGGATTACAGAATAAGAACATTCACGTTGCTAATCCTTCTGCAACAAACAAGCCTAGCTTGATGGAGCGAAGAGCCACAGCATTTACTTATGAGAGGTACAAAATATTTTAAAGTTTATTGTTTCGTCAGATCAATCTATGATATTGTCGTAGGTCTTACTGTGTTTGAATAGCTAGTATGATAGAACACCCAAGTCACACGTATTCACTAGTTTATAAAGCAATATTCTCTAGTGCGCAGAACTAATGTACGCCTCTATTTTCTAATCATTCTGCTCTTTCTTCATTTCTCATAGAGTTGATACTAACTTCATACTATCACGTTTCTAATAGTAGACACATAACATCCATGAGTAGGTGGGCTACACATATAAATATTGTACGCATAGCAAATTTCAAAGGGAGTGCATTATTTTAACAACTAGTCATTTCTCATTCAAAAACTATCTATATTATAAAAATAGGACCGTAGAGAATTTAAAAACTTTTGAATCTGAATCTACATCTTCTTGGTCTAATAATAAAGACTATAAAGTAAAGAACAAAAAGTCAAGTCTCTTTTGTCTTTTCACTCTCTTATAGTTGAGCAAACTAGAAACAGACAAGTCAGTTCCTCAGAAACTGTCCAATGCCTCAGCTGGATCGCTCTAGGTTCTCCACGACCAAGCTTCTTTCTGTGGTCGTTGACGGCGACTATTACGGCGGATCGTCGGCTGCGGTTCCCTTCAAATGGGAATCTCAGCCCGGAACTCCGATAAGACTCTTCAAACGATCTCCAGGTTCTGATTCCGATTTCAGTTCTCCTGTTTCAGCTCCGCTCACACCTCCTCCTTCTTATTTCGGTGCTTCTCCTTCCTCTACAAAACCTAAAAGAGTTCATTCTGGTTCCTTGGTCAACAAGAATCGTAGCGTTCCTGCGTCTCCGGCTGCTTCATCGTCATCTTCCTCGTCTTCGACATCTTCTGTGCCATCTTCTCCGCGCAGGACGACATCTGATTCGTACGGAAGAAACAGCCGAAGATCGATGCTGTACGGATCTAGACATTATAATGCTAAGTCTTCAGGATGCTACGGTTCCATCATCAAGATGTTTCTAAGAGATGTCAAATAATTCTGTGTTTATTAATAACCTCTCCAAATCTGTTGAATTTCTACTCCTTTTGTAATCTCGGGAATAATTTCTGAAACTAATTGTCCTCGGATTCATTTCATCTCCATGAATCAGTTTATGGATCATAAGTCATCAATCATATGCTTTCCATTAAGCTCCGATCTTCGACTTATCTAAACTACTTACATGATAAAGATATATTTGAACTCTATACATATATCGAATCTGTGCTCAGTTTATCTTGTTGTCATTTCAAATTCCCAACATACTCTTCTTTACAGATTTTGAAATCTGTGGAAATCAACTTTTCTTCACTATAGTTTTTTTTTCTGCACTAAAATATTTACAGCAAACCTATAAATAACCAGAGTAAATCGAGCATAGTAAATTATAATCAACACAATTTAAGTGCTACTGAATCACATTACATGCTAGTATATAGTAAGATCAGATCTATACATGTCCAGTGGTATTGCTTCACTTTAGTGCAGTCATGTGACACCATAATAAAATAAACAATACCTTTTACTTACGGTAAAATCTTTTTATTATTATTTTTTGGGCAAAATCTTTTATTTTTTTTTTAAATTCAGAGTATTGATCATTCTCTCGTTTGGCTGTCTTTGACCATCACGTGAAACCACATGTGCAAAAGTCTGCTATGGAGCTGCTCCACGCGTTGGCTGATTCCATCTGCGTTTTTTGGGTGCGGAAATAAGGCATTGAGATTCATAAAGTCTCATAGATTTTGAGCGCTACAGCACACAAATAGAATTTAATCGACTGAATATTTAGGGCAATATATGGTTGCTTTCTTTCCAAACTTCAGTATTGTGCTATCATTCTAGTGGAAGCCTGGTTCCGGAGAAACATACATAGTTATCATTCAAGTTCGGTTCTGATACAAAAATTTTCACAGCCTTTGCTAAATTTTAACATTAACAATATCATTCAACTCTCTCTCAAGTCTCAACCATAACATTCAAAACAAAAGCCAATATTATCCAAAGACTTAGAAAACGAAGTTGCCTTCTTCTGCAGCAGAAGAGAATGCCCCATCTTCCATCTCACGGAGGGCAGTTGCAGTTGAATCATCTATTCCCAGCAGATATTGTAGCCTCGATACCTTTTCTGGTGCCGGTTTGGGATCAGTCTTTGAGTAGATACTATATAGATCAGATAGCTCCTCCGAGACCTCCCACGACAGCGGCTCAGCCGGCACAGCTTTGTCGCATGCAAGCAAATCATTCAGCGACGAAACCTAAAACAATTAAAAGAAGCTTGTACTCATCAGACACACAATCAGACTTGCTTAGAATTTTACGTCAGTGTAAGAGAGGAAAAGATGATTTGCATACCACTCCTTTGGCGTTTCTCTGCCTGAGTAATGCCACGGCTTGGATCAGGGAGTTCGATAGTCTACTCCCAGCAAGGTCATGGACAACGCCTTTTGCCTTTTCCACATCAATACTGAGATCAGATGGGATCGTCTCGTAGACTTCAGTTTCATCGAACTCACCTGTTCCTGATGAGAATATTTCATTCACCGTCTTCTTGAATAGTTTCTCTCTCAGGCTCACAGCGATCATGCTGTCCAGACTCACGTTTGCCTCCTTGAGCTCCCGTATCTGCTTTATGTTCAGTCTCCCTTGGTTGACAGCAGTTTCGATCGCGTTTGCCATTTTTGTAGTTGTTATGTTCTTTATAACCTTCTCCGCTTGTGGCTGAGGCAACCCAACTTGTTTCTGCAACTCGTCTAACTGCTCTACTCTCGCCTTTGTCAACTGCCCATCAGCTAGAATCACTTCAGCTTGTTGCCTGAAAGCCTGCTCGGCTAAACCTACGTGAATGTTGACTATTTCTTTAGAAGTCAATCCAAGGATCCCACCAAGCTGATTCAGAAGCAAGTACTCTGAGTCGTCTCTCTTTGTTGTGATCTGGGCGCCGAACGGGATTCTTGTTACCTCTCCGGTTAGACAGTAGAGCAAGTATGTTTTGTAGAGATCGATCCTGTCCCTGTCGGGAAGGTCATCTCTAAGAGTTATCTCAGTCTGTCCAGGCTTTCCCATCTTCTCAGCGAGTTCTTTGTCGGGTCTTGTCTTTCTGAGAGATTCAAGGGATCCCCATTCCTCATCTTCACCATCTTCTTCTTTCTCTTGAACAGGCTCCTCAGGTTCTTTGTCAGAAGATTCTCCCTTAATGTCAGCCAACATTTCAGTCACAACTAACGTGTTGAAAGCAATCATTTTCTTGAGCTCCTTTGCTGACTCTGTGCGGTTCTCTGCCGATCTTGCTCGTCTGATATAGTTTGTGAAAACCCTACGGACCTGCATCAACGAAGGTTTCTCTGTTCTTATCAGAAAACTAAATTTTGATACCAAAATATGGGAAAAGTAAAGAGTGTGATGACACTCACAGCCTTGCTTGCAATAGACATGGCAGTCTCTCTGGATAACCGAAGACCATGAGCAGCCTTTCTTACTGATTTGCGAGTTTCAGCATCATAACCATCCACTCCAGAAGAAATTGCTTCTCTGACAACCTGCAAAAGATATAACGAATAAGTATATGTAAGCAAAATTTCTGGCAACAAGGCAATCACGCTGAACTGCGGCCAAAATGAAGTCAATGGAACGGATTGAGAACAGGCAAATATGTACTATTAACATGAGAGTTTCTAAAAACAGAGTTAAAATTGCAGAGCTAAGACGATGGGCCATGGGAACAAACTGGGACATCGAAGGGGACTAATAAGCTGGATTACCTTTTCAAATATGCTTCCACAGATTTCTGCATGGAATGCCTCGTCTCCTTTGCTGACACCATACCTGCAACATATACAAACGATCAATGTGTTTAAATCCAGAAAATTTGGTCCTTTCATCACAGACAAGCAACCACTAACCTAGAGGCGATCTTTTCTATATCCTCTTTCGTCACAGAGGCGGGATCTTCGAATTCAGCGACATAATTATGCAAACCGATAGCAGCCACCTCCGGTACAGCAGAGTTCAGAGCATAGACGACAGCTCCACCCGCGGCTCCAGCTACAGCAGCCCCACCAAGGGCAATATTCCTTGAGCCCGCTAACCGAAGCCCAAGCCCATATCCAGTAGCTAGCGAGGCCGCTAGAACAACAGCAGAAGTCGCTAGTCTCACCGGCGGCGTCATTTTCTCTACGATTGGTTGCAGTCCCGTGAGCTCCCTCTTATTAGACACCGGTGGTTGTTCGGAAGAAGTGGCTGCGCAACGAGGGAACGAAGCTCGGTAACGACGGCGGGCTGGAGACTGAGTCTTCGATAAACGGAGAGGTGACGGAGTGAGGAAGTGAGAGAGTAGAGGAGACCGAGGGGAAGGCGAGATTGGAGCGTTGATGGCTGTGGGATTCATGGTTTCCCTCTACTGGGAAAGATCCTGAGCAGTTCTAGAGAGAAGAAGCTCTCGTAGGGTTTAACGGAACAGTGAGGAAGGAGAAGGGGAGAAAGAGGATAAAAACGAGATAGGACTCTCAAAACGCCATCGAAATGTCTTTTCGGACGCCGAAACGTTTTAATTTTCTATTTAACAATGAGTGCTGTTTTACTCTACGATTAACGGTAAGAAGTTAAATGAATGGCAAATTAGACGGCGCGCGTTGATTGGAAACGTGATCTTCTCCTAGGGGCTGTTAAAGATTTCTGTATATTTTGGGCTCGAAACTAAATAAAATTTTCCAGGACTCTATCTAAGCCCATGTTTTCTTGCTTCTATCCATGGCCGAGCCTGGTTCGACTGATCTTCACAACAACCGTTAATTAGTATTTTTTTTTATTAATTTATTCTATTTTTAGAATGGTATAGTTTCTTTTGTGTTTTTGTTATAAAAATATTGATTGTTAACTAACCAACTTGATATTGTAGAACACAGTTTTTTTAAGGTCAGGTAAATCATTTGGAACTGATTCAAATTATATCTCTCCACATACTATCTGGAGAAAATGAATGTGGGATTAAAAGATTATAGAAATTGATTTTTGATTTACCATGACATGAACCAACTAACCTTCCATTTCTTAACCGGTTTCATTTGTATCTTTCTTTTTTGTTAAAGGGTTTCATTTGTATCTTCTAACGTTAATTAAAGTCTAATATCAAATTTGTATCTTCCCGAATTTTTCAACTGAATAACATGATTTTTCAGCATATATTCCTATCTTCGATTGTAACTCTATGGTGCTCATAGACGGCTGAAGTTTAGTCTAAAGCTTTGAATGGAGATTAGGGAATGAGAAGGAACATTCAATTTCTTATTATTTCTAAAAAAATTCACCATTCACAAAGAATATTTTTTCCCTCTCGTTCCTTCTCATTTCTTTTTTTGTAAAATAACAAAAAACAAAATCATTCCTTGAGAATTTTGAGAAAGAATAACCATTCTTTTTTATTCTTGCAATTTTGTTACTATACATTCCTTTCTTAGTCATTCCTTTTGTTCTCAATAAGGTTACCAGTCGGAGCCTAACTGTTTTAACGGCATCATTACTCGTGACTCGCCTTAAACTCGATCGCGACTCATATCCACCTTAAAATTCAAGTACTCGGTGTTGTCAAGGCAAGTAACAAGTCGACAATTTTCATTACTTGCAAAACCAAGTCAAGTATCAAGTATCATTATTATTTTTAGTACATGGCTCGTTATTTGCCCCGTTACTTGTTCTATTACTGTATTTGTTACATGATCTATTAAATACTTGTTCATATTTATCTTTTTTCTTACATTTTGAATTGGACAAAATATTCATTGTTACTTGTTTTATATCTGTCTTGATTTTTAAATACTCATTGTCATCTAGTCAACTTGATATTGTAGAACACAGTTTTTAAGGTCAGGTAAATCATTTGGAACTGATTCAAATTATATCTCTCCACATACTATCTGGAGAAAATGAATGTGGGATTAAAAGATTATAGAAATTGATTTTTGATTTACCATGACATGAACCAACTAACCTTCCATTTCTTAACCGGTTTCATTTGTATCTTTCTTTTTTGTTAAAGGGTTTCATTTGTATCTTCTAACGTTAATTAAAGTCTAATATCAAATTTGTATCTTCCCGAATTTTTCAACTGAATAACATGATTTTTCAGCATATATTCCTATCTTCGATTGTAACTCTATGGTGCTCATAGACGGCTGAAGTTTAGTCTAAAGCTTTGAATGGAGATTAGGGAATGAGAAGGAACATTCAATTTCTTATTATTTCTAAAAAAATTCACCATTCACAAAGAATATTTTTTCCCTCTCGTTCCTTCTCATTTCTTTTTTTGTAAAATAACAAAAAACAAAATCATTCCTTGAGAATTTTGAGAAAGAATAACCATTCTTTTTTATTCTTGCAATTTTGTTACTATACATTCCTTTCTTAGTCATTCCTTTTGTTCTCAATAAGGTTACCAGTCGGAGCCTAACTGTTTTTAACGGCATCATTACTCGTGACTCGCCTTAAACTCGATACGCGACTCATATCCACCTTAAAAATTCAAGTACTCGGTGTTGTCAAGGCAAGTAACAAGTCGACAATTTTCATTACTTGCAAAACCAAGTCAAGTATCAAGTATCATTATTATTTTTAGTACATGGCTCGTTATTTGCCCCGTTACTTGTTCTATTACTGTATTTGTTACATGATCTATTAAATACTTGTTCATATTTATCTTTTTTTCTTACATTTTGAATTGGACAAAAATATTCATTGTTACTTGTTTTATATCTGTCTTGATTTTTAAATACTCATTGTCATCTAGTCAAATATTAAATAGTAACAAGTATTAAAAGTTAGCTATACGGCTTCTTATTACCTCTTACTTGTTTAGAGAAGACATTTTTGTCATCATGAAAATTATACAATGCTTATATACCAAAATATTTTTATATTTTTATGTGTCTTCTTTTTATTATGAACAAATATTTTGTTTAAAGTAATTCACATGTTATTTTGAGTAAAGAATAAACAAAACAAACTTTCATGTCTATTTCTAATAGAATGTTATTTAGAAGTAGTTTTTAAATACTTAGAAAAATTCGTAAATAATTTACAAATATTCGTAAATAGTAAGTAATAGAACGGGGCAAGTAACTTGCAAGTAATTCATTTTTGATCAAGTACTCAAAATAACAAGTACTCGTTTTTACCAAGTCAAGTACAAGTTAAAAAATGATTACTCGTGCAAGGTAAATCAAGTAACAAGTACACGCAAAATAGCGAGTACTCGCTTTGTGTCGAACTCTAGTCTATTCTCGCGTGTACTTCAAATTTACAGTAGTGTTTGTTTGCTGATTGTTTTGGAAATGAGACAATTAATTACAGTCTCGTTAATAAACCGTTGTGAGATGGATTCAAAACATTTAGAGCTATTAAAAATAATCATGTACATAAAACTGGAAGCATTAATGGCTGAGGCGTAAGGAGAAGATGGGCTGTTTGGACCAAACTTAGTAATGTATGCATAGTTGCATACACACAGTAATTGTAAATCGTAGACCATAGACAGGAATAAAATAGAAGAAAAAGTAAGATGGGTGTCTTATGGAGATGGGGCATAGAAGAGGGAATCCATGTGAAGGCAGCTGATTCAGATGGGCTCGCCAGCTTTCATTTTCGCTTTATTTACTGGTACTTATTTCTCTTTAAATGTTTTAATAATAAGAAGAATAGTTTAAACTTGTGTCTGCTATTTTAACTGCAGAAGTTCATTTTTCTACAGATATTTTAACTTGTAGTTGTAGCCATCTCCAACCTTTTTGGCCAATAAATAACTTTATATTCAAATTATAAATATACAATTTTAAACTAATTTAATGTTTAAAGCCTATAATATTCTATCTCCTATATGTGAGTTGTTGCATTAGACCTATATCAACCCATCTATTCCCTTTCAACGTTCAATCAATCACAATTCACAACTAAGGCTTCCAATGTTTTTAACCCGCACTGCCCCGCACCGCCCCGCCTTAAAATAACAAAAATCTTTATATGTACCATATATTTATACGTTTTATAATTGTTAGAACAGCACCACACTTGAACCACTTGTCCCGTACTGCTCAATCCGCAGTTACCGTTCAGAGTCTAATAATGTAAAATAACCATTTTTGCAAACAATAACAGCTGAATTAGCATCTGACATGTTTAAACCTTTAAATAGTCGAATAATAGTTATTTTGGTAACACGTGAATATATATATAGTTTATAGATGTCGGTAGCTTAAAGTTTAGAACGAAACCTATATAATCAACATCATTCATGGTACATTAGAAAATAAAATTGTTCATCTAACTTTTTTTAATCCACAATCACTGATACACTTTCTTGTCCATGTATGGTGTACATTACAAGGTGTTTTTATTTCAGAAAATATGGTTTTATTTCAGTTTCAAATTCTTTTCGATTGGTCCACCTGCATGTGAAACCTTCGCATTAACTATTATCTTATAACTACCCAACTTATATAATTAATCAGTCTAATCATTCAAAGTGGTTTGTTTTCCGTTAAACGCACATTTTATCATAATCATTAATCATTTTCATTGATGCTTTTGTCCGTCTACAATCCGATCACACACAATTTTTTGAGTTTAAATCAAAATAACGAACACAACACTAATACAAACCAATAAATCATAAAACATTTACGGGGTTGTTGCAAAAGTAACTCACAACTCAAAGTCAAACACAAAATTAACCTCTCCTTCTTTGTTGGAAATGGTTAGCTATATTCAACCCTACTTGTTCACATTATTCACGAAAATGCCATTAATTTATGTTTTTTTTTGAAAATGGCTCTTTACTCTCTCAACCTCATCACCTTCACAAATTTACTTGATTGCCATTGCCATCAATACACCAACCACAACAAACTACCAATTTGGAGCTCTTAATGCCCCCCTTAATGCACCTAGTACGATTTACACTCTCTCTTTCTCAATTGTTATGAACTAAAAACAACTTCTCTCTCACTTTGCCTCAATATTCATCCAAAAACTCAAGCTTTTGATTCAAAACTTTTATGGTTGATAGAGCTATCAAGCCTACTATTCAACGTGGGTTACTTTCGTTTGAGGTTACGGGTGGTTGGAGAAGACTCAGGTGCTAAGGAAGTCATCTCACTAGTTTAAGGTAAGAAATTGAATTTTTCCGAATCAGCCATGAAGACTTACCGTAAGTCTTCGTCCAACTGACGACTTAACTAAAGTCGTCCGGCTTTGTTCTTTAAAAAAATCGAGATTATTCCTATCGCTTACCAGAAGTCGCCTGTAATAAACGGGTTAATTTTGCATTTGAGAATTGTGTCGGATATTTGACTTTTACGGGCGACTTAATGGTAAGTCGTCCCAAGGAAAACAAAATTTCAAATTTTATTAAATCTAGGCGACTTAATTATGCGTCGTCCTTGGTTACTTTGCAATTGGAAAATAAAACTTAAATATTTAACTTATCTCGGGCGACTTACGGGGAAGTCGCCCCGAAGACGACTTAGTTGAAAGTCTTCCAAGATAAGCAAAGTCGTCGATTTCTTGGTAAGTCGTCCCAAGTCATCTGGTCAAACCTTGGTTATCTTGGACGACTTTCTCCGTCATCTCGCCAGACTTCACGTGAAGTCGCCCGGGTAAAGTTAACTAACCGTGAAGACCTACAATTAAGTCGTCAGCTTGATTAAATATTGTAATTTTGTTTACCCGAGGCGACTTACCCGTAAGTCGCCCAGAAAAGTCAAATATCGACACAATTAGTTCAAATGCAAACCTAACCCGTTTATCCTAGGCGACTTCCTTGGGCGACTTCTTGTTTAGGCGACTTCTGACGACTTAATGGTAAGTCCTAATTAAAATTCAATTGCAAAATGACCTGTTTGGACGACTTCTTGTTTAGTCGTCTTCTATGTTTACTAATGTGTTTTATTTTGAATTTTTGCGGATGATCGTCGGTTACATGCGGTGTATGAGGAATGGTTGTTAAAAGATTGCTGTTGGGATTTTGTGGTTGATAATGCAAAAGGAGCAGAATGATTTTTGAGTGAAGGTTCGACGACGCGAACTTCTTGCAATGGCTCTAGAAGATTTTAACACGGACATGAGTACGAGAATCGTGGAGATAACCTACTCATTACCAGCAGAAATGATGATGGCTCCACACCCTTCCTATTCATGTTACAAGTGATAGACAAGTTAGAAACTTGCTCGAGATAACCAAAACGATAGTGTACGGCTTTGTGTATCAAGCAGTAGCAAGGTGCAAATGGTTTCAGATGATGAAGATGATGAATGTTTTGAAGAGGATGATGATAATTTGGTTGAAGATGAAAATCATGATGGGGAGGAGGATGATGGGGAGGATGATGGGGAGGAGGATGATGGGGAGGATGATGGGGAGGATGATGGGGAGGAGGATGATGGGGAGGAGGATGATGGGGAGGAGGATGGTGATATCTCTATTAAGCAAGACAAGAATGGTGAGGATTACGGTGTTTATGGAAAGGTTGAAGATGAGGATGAAGAAGATGATATATGTTTTGAAGAATTAAAACAGGAAGGTGGAAGATCGAATGGTAACAATATCTATGTCAACCGAGTTTTGTAGAGGATGACCGCTGAACCGAGGTCACAAGTGAGGCTTAAGTTCACCTTCAGAATATACAAGTCAACGAAAACTCTCCTTGTGACAACATGTCGGTTAGTGGTTGTGAATGGAAGGTCGAGCAAGTGTGAAACATGGGACGAAGCGTTTTGGGTAACAAAGTATGTGGAAAAACATACATGTTCAGTGGGAGATCGAATCGCTCGTGAGACACTGTACTCTAAGTATGTTGGTAGGCTTTTCATTGATCGTGTTGGAATCATTGATGGGTTGAATCCATGACATATCACTATTGCAATGAAGAAGATGTTTAGCATGACTCTTGATTACACCACTTCATACAGAGCACTTTTATATGCACAAACATTGGTGAGAGGAACAGCGAAGATGGGTATTAGCGTCTGCCATCATATCTCGAGCAAATCTCCTTAGCAAATCCGATTCTATCACAGCTATAGAACTTGATTCTATGAATAGATTTAAGTATCTATTTCTCTCTTTTGGAGCTTCTATCAAAGGTTTTAGATATCGAGAAGGGTCATTGTGGTGGATGGGACTCACCTAAGTGGGAAGTATGGAGGTGTTATGCTAGTTGCAACCGCACAAGATGGGAATTTTCAGATATTTCCATTGGCTTTTGGGATCGTAGATGCTGAAGATGCACCTTCTTGGGAATGGTTTTCACAAAATTGGCTATTTGTGTATCGATGACCAGCCTCTAGTGATAGTCTCCGACCGGCACTTGGCCATTAAAATGCGTGTGACAAGGTGTTTCCTTGGGCAACCCGAGGAATATGTTATTATCACCTTCAAGAAAACATTGTCAAAAATTTAAAGGGAAACATCTCTTGTACTTGGTGAAAGGTCTGCTTATGCTCATACGGTTTCAGATTTTGACGGTACATGGATGAGATCACAGTGCAAATCCGGACCTTGCAACATATTTGGAGGATGCCGGCGTCAGCCTATGGTCAAGGGTTCATTGCCAGGGGACAGGTACAACATAAAACAAGCAACATCGCTGAATCTATTAATTCCGCTGGGCGAGCTAGAGGATTTCGATTCAGTTCTGTTGGAGTTCATAAGGAGAAGCTAGGAAAGTGGTTTTGGAAAAGGAGAGAAGATGCTTTGAGTCTCACTACTCAACATAGTCGAGGTGTTGAACACTTGCTTGCTGTTCGATCGGAGATAGCAGATCACGATGGCGGTACAACCAATTGGCGGATGGCAATTCTTTGTGAAAGGTGGCAGAATGGACTGTGTGGTTGATTTGGAACATGGGAAATGTGATTGTGGTGTCTATGCAGTGGAGAAAATACCTTGCTCTCATGCTATAGCTGCTGGAGAATCTGTCGGTTTGCATATCAACACACTTGTATCTCCGGTGTACTCAAAGGATTTTCTGTTTGCGAGGATACTCAGAGAATATATATCCTTGTAATGGACAACAAGTTGAGGAACGCACATGCCTTCCTCCGGAAGTAAAGCGTGGTCGGGGAAGACAGAAGAAATCAAGATGGCAATCCTGGTTGGAGCTATCCAGGATGAGAGGACGTAAACCCAGGAAGCAACACAGAGCTTATAGATGCTGCATGTGCAAGAACCTGGCCATCTGAAACCACAATGTAAGAATGACGAGGTTTAGTCTTCGGGCGACCTTCATTTAAGTCGTCGAAGGTCGTCCATTTAGTCGTCGAGTTTTTATTCAAGAAGACCTTCAAGTTAGTCGTCCAGTGTTTAGTCTTCTAGACGACCTTCATTTAAGTCGTCCCGAAGGTCGTCCATTTAGTCGTCTAGAGTTGTTTTTATTCAAGAAGACCTTCAAGTTAGTCGTCCAGTGTTTAGTCTTCTAGACGACCTTCATTTAAGTTGTCCCGAAGGTCGTCCATTTAGTCGTCTAGAGTTGTTTTTATTCAAGAAGACCTTCAAGTTAGTCGTCCAGTGTTTAGTCTTCTAGACGACCTTCATTTAAGTCGTCCCGAAGGTCGTCCGTAAGGTCTTCATGGTCTTCATGTAATGAACTTATGTGTCAAAAAATCTATTATTAGTGTTTTATATTAGTTGAGTTGAGATGGTTGTAGATTAAGCAGGGCGAGTATGAAACAAATGATAACAAAAGGGAACTGCACATAAGATTACAAAAAGTTTACAAATACAAAAGGTTACTGCACAAAATATCAAGTTTATATACAAAAGGTTACAAATACATTGGCTACAGCCTGATCTATCTGTCATCACCATATGCACCATAGTTTTCATCGCCATCCCTGTTTTCCCACAGATGCACGTCAGGCAACTCTTCAAATATATCCACCGCCATCTTATCCCTAATAGCCTTCCCCTTGTTCTTAGCAAACTCTTTTTTACTAAATGGCATCCCAAGAGCATGACATTCAATGTACTTTAAAGCGTACACACCACAATCACCAGCTCTGGCCTGAGGTAAATCCTCTAGTCTCTCATAAGTGAATGGCGCCAGGCTGTATTCGGCACGTACCACGTCATTGGGAGCACACTCAACAAGCATATAAGGGATCATGTGGAGAAAAGGCTCCATCACCTCATCGAGTTTTTCTGGGGAGATACATGTACAGATCTTTGTCAAAGGCGACAATGTGCCTCTTAGGGATTTGGATCCACATAGCAATCCAATGACTGTCGTTGTAGTTGGTGAAGCGACATCTGTGATATCAAGGCCCCAAATCTGTTTGATCTGCAAAATGATGGTATAGTGCCATTATAATAATTCAGCGCCCACCAGGTAGTCTTCTTCCTAAACCATTCCTATCGGGCTCGGAATCCTTAAAATCCTTGTAGTTAAAACTCCAATGATGAGCAAAGAGATGATCAAGGAAGCATAACTTGTCGCTCCTGAAATGATGTGGGTTATCCGTGTACCTCTTCCTCAGCACATTCATCCAAGCATCAATATGCTGCATATAAGATATCGAGCGACTTAGCTAGTAGCGTAAGTTAGTGATGAAAGTCATCTACGAATCAGGCGACTTAAGGGTAAGTCGTGCGTACGATCATCTGAGCAGGCGACTTAAAGGTAAGTCGTGCGGGCCGATCATCTGAGCAGGCGACTTATCGGGCGACTTATTGGTAAGTCATCGGTAAGTTGTCTACGTAGGCGATCGGGGCGACTTACAAGTAATTGAACTAAGTCATAGCAGAAGACTTACACAGTCCGTCAGCCATTCTAAGTCTCTCGGTCACGATACCACCAAGTCGCGACAATTACGTGGTTTTTAGGTATGGTGTTCTATATTGACTGCAAACACAAAATGTTTAAAAGCGATCAGTTTTGTAGACTAAAGCAAGCTATTATGGGAAAAGCAAACACTTACGGACACTCTTGCAACCAAGTAGCGAGCTCTTTCAATTTATCCTTGTTATTTGGTGCAAAAGGATGATAGCACGGATCTTGCGCATGATGGCCACGGCCGTCGTGTTGCCAGCATAAGGAGATTGCTGTGAAGCAGCAAGTTTCCTTCTTCGATCACTCTTTGCGCGGCCAGGATCATAGCGGCGTCCCTGTTTTCTTCAGGTCTAGCTTTCTCCTTCGCAGGAACTACCATCGTATGCACATCAGTCCCTTTCTCCTTCGCAGGAACTACCATCGTATGCACATCAGTCCCTTTCTCCTTCGCAGGAACTACCATCTGTAGGCACATCAGTCCCTTTCTCCTCCGCAAGGTACTAGCAAGCTGCAGGCACAGCAGGCCCTTTCTCCTCGGCGAAGATGCGAGCATCTGTAGGCACATCAGTCCCTTTCTCCTTCGCAGGAACTACCATCTGTATGCACATCAGTCCCTTTCTCCTTCGCAGGAACTACCATCGGAAGACTTTCACTCTGCAATGTACAAAATTATAAGTGTTCTACTACTTAATTATAAGTCGCTCAGAAAGTAATCCAGCTGGACGACTTAATAGGCGACTTACAAGTAAGTCGTTTGGAAACTTTCGGGCGACTTATTTATAAATTAGTCATTAAATCGTCAACTGAATACCTAAACGACAAATAAGGTGATCAACTTTGTTTACTAACCCGGTGCCTTTGTCCCTGTTGGTGTCCCTTTCCGTTTCCGTTTTGTGGTGAGACCAACCTTCTTCTCCAATGCTTCCACCCTTCGAGAGATCCTTGATCTCGAATGCGATCCCAAACCCTTCCCTCATGGAATCAAGGATGACCTTGAACATGGCTTCAATTTCCTCTCTGGTCAACCCATCAACAGTCGTAGTCACTTTTGAGCGAGCCTCTGCGGGTTCCTCTTCACTTTCGCCTCTGCGGGTTCCTCATCACTCGCCTCTGCGGGTTCCTCTTCACTTTCGCTTTGTTTAGGTGCCTCTTCAATAGCCTCTATTCTAGCTTTCTTGAGAGGTCTTGGTCTCTCATCCTTCACGGTATCTTTCTTCCTCGCTGGCTGTCTCTTGACTTGAGTACCAGTGACTTGCCAGCAATTCTTGGTCCACTTCCACGTTTTCTTCACAAACATGACTTTAATAATGTTGTCGGCGACATCCTCAACATCGACTCCCATTTTGGAATCATTTCTTTAACGGTGGCCTTGAACAAAGTTGATCACCACAGTCTGCGATAAATAGAAGATAAGATGTAAAAAATAAGTCGTCGGAGCGTTATAAGTCGTCTATTAAATTAGTCGGCTGGATTACTTTCTAGGCGACTTATAATTAAGTCGTCGGAGCGTTATAAGTCGTCTATTAAATTAGTCGGCTGGATTACGTGCGGTTTGAAGTAGATACCTGTCGAGGATAGCCTCTTTAAAGGCTCTGCGTCCCTTGCCACCCTTGAAAGCCAGTATCGGTGGAGACGGATTGTTTGGGAGAGTGTGACCATAAGTAGCACCCAATTCGGGCTGTGTACACCCGGACACGGAGAGCTGCATGAACCCATTAATTGTGTAACAACCTGAAATATCTCGCCCTTCACGAGTCCATCAACACCTTAAGCGACTCTCCCCATGGATAATTCTCGAACCGTTCTAGGTCCATCACTAGCCTAGCCAGACTAACCCGTGTAGGGGTTGAAAATTTTCTCCCTTCAATGTATCCTGTGAAGATGGCAAGGTGCGAGCGCTGCGATCATCAGGAGACCACCTGCGCATCTCGAAGTGTTTCTATTATCTCTGAGTAGTTGGCCCGGCTTGACATGAACTCCCAACAACCCCGAGAAAGAAGTCATCTCATTAGTAACAACACATTGAGGTCTCTCAAGGTCGTCAATGTACTTCGCGGTTTTTAGCCTAGTGAGGTTTTCAAACTCTAACAGCGAAAATCTCACGGGTTACGCACCAACGAGACACCAAAGCTCATACTTCTTCTTTATGTCCAGCTGGAAACCGAGCATGAAGTGAACCAGCCTTGAAGCCCATTCAAATTGCAGCTCTCCAAACTTGATGAAAACTCCCAACCCGACTCCTTCAGCTCTTCGTTTCGTCATCATGAAGAGCCTCACGTAAGCGAATGCAACCGAGGCTGGATGAATCGAAATGCTATTTTTGGTTCGGGCTCTTCACCTAGTGTATGTATCCTACGCTGCAAATCCATTTTTCTGCAAAACAATCAAAGACAACCAATGTCAAACAGACAAACAGGCGTCCGTAAACCGACTCAAGCGGACAATCTGGCGGATCTGAAATAATAAGTCGTCCGTAAAGTCGTCGGATGGATTACTTTCGGGCGACTTAATTAGAAGTCGATCCCAGACCCTAAATTATAAGTCGTCCCAGACCCTAAATTATAAGTCGTCCCAGACCATTTTATAGCGAACTGAATGAAGCGATAAGAGATATAACTTAGCGGCGGAGTTCAACGAGGCGGTGAGAATCTTGTAGGGTTTCCTCTCAGAACTTAAAAAGGAAGCGGTGTTGAAACGGCGGTGATAACGTCGGATTAGAGAATCGGCGGTGAAGCGATGGATTGGAGACTTCGGCGAATCGCCGAACTTCGCCTTTGAGAAAGCGGCGGTTGGTTTTAAATTCCGCCAAAACTGAGTAAAAAAAAATATACATTCAGACCTTCGTTAAGTCGTCGGAGCGTTATAAGTCGTCTATTAAGTCGTCCAGACCCTAAATTATAAGTCGTCGAAGTCGAGGCGACCTTCGTTAAATCGTCGAACTCCATTCGGACCTTACATTAAGTCTTCAAGTTAGTAGTTAGACATAGGAATAACATTATTAAAATTATTTTTAAAACCAGAAATTCATTGTTCAAATTTAAAAAAAAATTACAAATAACATAATTAAAATTATATTTTATTTGGAGAAGGCCGCTCAAGGCGAGACCAAACCAGCCCTCGCCAAGCTTCTCCCAATCAACGAAAGGGACCTTGATAGCCTTCACCTCCTCTTTTCATACGCCCGAGTTGGCTTTGAGTCTGGTTTTCTCCGCCCGGATGTCAAACCGGTCCCCTTGTGGAGCATCTCCTCGAGCAAAGCGATCTGATCGGAGAGAGTTGCGTTCGACTTCGGCAGAGTTCTTTTGGCCGTCGCGGTTTGCTCATCCCAACAGCGGAGGATCGCCGGTACCGTTCGTTGCAGCAGCCTCTCCTTGGCGTAACCCTCTTCGGGGTTTTGCGTAGTCTTCCTCCATCGGGCGCTTCCTCTTGAGGTCGATCGATCGGACATTTTAAACCTAGCAGCATAAATCACATCGAACAAGTATGGCGTAATGATGATAACTAAAGTCGTATAATAGGTCGAGATTTCTTACTTTCGAGTTTGAGAGGAATTTCTTCTTCTTCTTCTTCAGCCTTTAGTCTTCCTTACTGTATTGGTGAGGGTTGATGGTTATTTATAGATAGTATCATAACCGTCCCAAGAAGTTGTCGAGAATGATTGCGACCTTCTGTGAGATCAGTTTCAACGAAGGCAACTCTTCGTGTGTGGTGCAATTAAATGTGATTGGTTAAGAAAGAGGTGCTAACATTGGTAACTGTTTTAAGTCGTCCACTGTTTAGACTTCGGGCGACCTTCATTTAAGTCGTCGAAGGTCGTCCATTTAGTCGTCGAGTTTTTCTTTAAGAAGACTCAAAACTATAAGTCGTCGAGAAGTCGGGCGACCTTCATTTAAGTCGTCGAAGTCGGGCGACCTTACGTTAAGTCGTCGAGAAGTCGAGATAGTATGGTATGAAAAGGACAAGCATGAAAAAGGCAAGTTCGTTTCCTTATACAAAAGCATAATTGTTTGGTAGGAGGATAGGTTACAAAAATACTACCTCTATCGACCTGTTCGTTTCCTTATACAAAAATACTACATTCTATCCCGAGTCAAGTACATCATCATCAAAGGTGGAAAATGTCTTCGTTCTCGTAGAATGGAAATTAGGAAGCTCCTTAGATATCTCCACCGCCATCTTCTCCTGATCGCCTTTGAGTTCTTATGACACAACAAATCTGGGCCGAAACTGAAACCCAAGAGCATGACATTCAATGTACTTGAGAGTGAACAAACCACAATCACCACCTCGGCACTGAGGTACTCCAACGGTTGGACTCTCATATGTGTATGGCTCAGAGACAACTTGAAGCGTTCTTCATCGAGGCAGCGTGCTTAACAAGCGGTAAGGGATCATGTTGACAAAGGCTCCACTAACGCCGAGTTCTCGATCTCGATATGTCCGACAATGCTGTCCCACACGACTATGTGCCTCTTTGGGATCGATATCCACATAGCAACCCAATGGTTGTTTTGTAGTTGAGTGGCGCATAAATATCATCCACATCAGTCCCCAAACCTTCCCAGATTTGCACCATGATGGTAAGTTGCCTCCATAATAATCCAGCCCACCGGAAGCTTTCTTCTAAACCATTGACATTGGGCTTGCCTGCCTTAAATTCGGGTACTTATCGTCCAATGCTGAGCAAAAGTATGGTCAAGAAAGCACATTCATCGGCTCTGAAATGCGATGGATTTTTGGTACCGTTGCCTCGATAAATAAATAAAAGCATCCATATGCTGCATATAAAACAAGACAAGTCGGTGATAGAAGACATTACGGACGAGTTAAAGATAAGTCGTCTGTTAGGTAGATGACCTATGGGGCGACTTATCATTAAGTCGTCTGTTAGGTCATCTAAGCAGATGACTTATAGGGCGACTTATAATTAAATTAGATCGTTAGGTCATCTAAACAGATGACTTAAAGGCGACTAAAACATAAGTCGTCTGTTAGGTCATCTAAACAGATGACTTATAGGGCGACTTATAATTAAGTCGTCGTTAAGTTGTCCATTAGCTCTCTAAAGTAAATAGCAGAAAACTTACTCGTCGTCCAGCCATGCTAAGGAGGTTGGTGTGGAATAGAACCGACTTGGACATAGATGTGGTTTCTTATCCAAGCGTGTTTTGAAATAACTACACACACATAATGTAGATAAGCGCAATCATTTTATAGCACAAAGCAAGCTATTATGGGACATTTTCTCACTTACGGATCAAGTTTCAACCAGGCTGTGAGCACCTCCGACATCTTCTTGTTAGCGAAGGCAAAAGGATCATATGATTGTCCAACCTTTTGTTTGAATGATATGTTTGACAGTCTTTGTTTCCTTAAAAGGAGTTTGCTGTGAAGGAGCAAGTTTCCTCTCGGTCAATCTTTTCATGGACCTGTGCAATCATTTTATCCTTCTTTATGCATACGAGATTCGCCTTATATGCAGGCGGTGGGTACTCGTTTGTCCAATACAAGAACGCTAAGTTCACTCGTTCTGGAGAATCATGCAGCTGTGGAATCGCATATTTCTGTGGAGCTTTAGCCTTTGGAGCCTCAAGGCGGGTTGACTTCGTTAGCTCCATTCACACTTTCACTCTGAAATTTGGATGTACAAGGCGGGTTTAAAAATCATTGACCAAATCCATACATACAAATCAAACAAATCAAACAAATCAAACAAAATCCATACATACATAAAAAAGAAACAAATCAACAAAGGTTCAACCAAGCACACACAACAAACAAAGCACATCAGTTCTTATTCATATCACTTTGCCTAGTGACTCTCGCTCTGTGATTTTGGAAGAGGTTATGGTACTAACCCCTTGTTAGTGCAAAGGTGGTTTCGTGAGCCAGAAGTTCGGTTTTGGTGATTCCAACCATCTTCTCTACAGCTTCCAACCTATCACTCAGCAACTTAATCTCCTTAAGGCACATCCCGAACAGCTTTTTCAGTCTCATCTTTAGGTGCCTCTACAGAGCCTCCTTGCAAACCTCCTTGAGACCCCTTTACAAGCTTTTTCCGAGGCCTTCCACTATCTTCCTTCAAACCACTCAAAGTCTCGCTGCAATCACTTCATTCATCTGATTGACTTCCCAGCAATCCATGGTCCACTTCCATTTAGGATTCGAATTAAACATAACTTTGATTATGTTATCAGCGGCCGAGTCCTGCATCAAACTCCCAGCGTGGAAACATTTCACCAAAGTCCTTCTCAATAAAGTTGATCACCTTAGTGCGCAAAATGCATAAACTTCAGTCCCTACTACTTCCTGAGGCGACTTTAATTTAAATTAAGTGGAAAGTCGTCGAAAATGCTTCTGAGGCGACTTAAATTTAAGTCGTCGGAAAAGTCGTCTAGAAAAGACTTCACTGACGACTTTTACGACGACTTAAATTTAAGTCGTCGAAAATGCTTCTGGGCGACTTTCCAGCCGACTTAAATTAAAGTCGCTCAATAAGCCTGATAACCGACTTAAATTAAAGTAAGCATTTTCGGGCGACTTTCCAGCCGACTTAAATTTAAGTCGTCTGCGGATTTTAGGGACTGAAGTTTATATACCGCTTCAAGATGGCCTCTTTAAAACATCGGCGTCCTTTGCCACCCTTGTAAGCCAGCAGCGGTGGAGTCGGCTGTTTGGTTGGGGATTCCCAAAATTTGCACCTAAATCGGAAGTTGTACACCCACACGAAGAACTTGAATAAAGCCATCAGCAGTATGAATTTGCTTCCAAATTTGCTGCCTTCACGAAGCTATCAGCACCTTGAGCGCCACTCTCCCCAAGGATAATTCTCAAATTTTTCTAAATCCATCACTAGCTTTGCAAGACTAGCATTATAGGGGTTGAGAACTTTCTCCCTTCAATGAATCCGGCTAAGATAGCAAGGTATCCGAGCATTATCGCGATCTTCCAGCGACCACTCTTGGCATCTCTTAAATGCTCCTATTATCCGATCAACATTTGGCCCAGCCTCGATATGAACACCCATCTTGTCCCGAGCAGCCATCTCCTTCGTAACCTCACACCTTGGATTTTCGAGGTCCTTCATGTCCGCAGTTTAGACCCGGTGAGGTGTTCAAACTCTATCGATGAAAACCTCATCGGTTCTACACCAACGAGAGACCGAGCTCATATTTCTTCTTGATCTTAAGCTGGAAACCGGTATATAATGCACCAGCCTTGAAGCCCAATTAAAATTCAGCTCCTTGAACTTGATGAACACTCCCAACCGACTCCTTCAGCTCCTCGTGATTCGTCGGCTCTTAGACCTTCACTTAGAGCGACAAACAACCGAGTTATCGGTATGATCTGAAATGCTCTTCATTGCAGTGGGTTCTTTCCCAAGCGTATATATCCTCAGCGGGGAGTTCGGTAAATCCATTTTTCCTTGCAAAACAATCAAATACAATCAAATACAAGCATCGAGAACAAGCAAACTATTCTAAATACAAATCTGCATGTAAAATATAGTGAGAAGACTGCTCGGGCGACTTCCAAGGCGACTTCGAAGTCTTAAGTCGTCACGACTTCCGATAAGTCTTCTAAGGACTCTTATTACAAGATGGATGGATGAATGACTTACGGTAGGAGAAGATAACGACACCAGCGATTCTGATCTGCAAATATCGACGAGAAAGAAGAAGGAAAGAATCGAGAAGATGGATTTCGCTGGTCGTCTTCTAAGGAGAGAAACTAGCTGGTTTCCAAAATTTGTGAAAAAGGGAAAAAATGTATTTATATGTCCGTAAATTATTCGGTTAGGCTTAAATTACTTTGTTAAATTATAGGTTGATGCGGTTTGGACGACTTAAATGTAAGTCGCCTACATTAATTATTCAACAGGCGACTTATAGTTAAGTCGTCTTTTCCTAAACATAACCCCTAAACTTAATTAACTAACTGTACACTTTAAAAATCAAATTAAACTTAAAAGTGTTAACTATACACGTAAATAAAGACATATAAGTAAAAATATATATTTTAAAAATCCAAGCTTTCCAAAATCTAACCCTAAGAATACATACAATACTACAACATATGTTTTCAAACCCTCAAAACTAAAGAATATCATGATTAACTACTTTCACTCATCTATGTTGAAAACTATTCATTTTATTATATGTTAATTTACATCATTTAAAACTGTTAATAATTACATGATTTTTATTTTTCACTTGTCCAAACATTTTTTTAATTTATAAATTATTTTAAGCTCAACAGAGCCGTGACGACTTAGTTTTAACGTCTGACGACTATTTAAAGTCACTGCATTGCATCTACGTAAGGTAGAAGCCGAACAAATATTCGGTTTTTGTTTGTTCACAAGGGGTTAGTTGTAATTTCAATCCCTTTTAGGTTCTTTTCTTTATTGATTCAAGTTTGGGTTTACTATTGTATTTGAAATCATGTTTTGAGTCACAATTGGCAATTTTCTCAACATTTACAAACTTTTTTCCTTGAACTGGACACATTAATAATTTCATTAACGATTCTTACTGATTCGACATTACAACATCATTTTAACACAGATCTTATCCACATTTTATATTTTTTCGTGAGAATTTCCACAAAAACAAAAGTAAAAAATAAATAAAAATCCGGCTTCCGGACAAAAAAAAACACCCCATTAGCTAGAAGCAAAAAATAAATAAAGAGAGGTAAAAGGAAAAAGGAGTTAACTAAGATCCTCAGAGATACTATCAAGGTGAGGCCTCCACGTGGATACTGACGCCGATCTGCTATGTCGCCGGCGATGACGGTGTTCTTTACCCCTCGACGTCGATGACACAACTTCTTCTGAGTACTTCTCACACAACTTGGCACATTCATCATCTTCTTTAACGTCTCCGGCCTCAGCGCTAGGGTTGCTGTTGATGTGAGTCTTTTTAGGACGGTGACCGTCTTTTCTCCTCCTTTTCTTCTCCGGCAAGGAAGACTCCGGGATGAGAAAATAGATACTTCCTCGCTTGAGCTCGGATTCAGGGGACAAGATCAAGATTTTGCGGACAACTCCTTGAGAACATGGTTTGCTTAAGACATGGTTTGGGTTTGCTTGGAGGATCTCTCCGGTAAATTATTCGGTTAGGCTTAAATTACTTTGTTAAATTATAGGTTGATGCGGTTTGGGCGACTTAAATGTAAGTCGCCTACATTAATTATTCAACAGGCGACTTATAGTTAAGTTAGTCTTTTCCTAAACATAACCCCTAAACTTAATTAACTAACTAGACACTTTAAAAATCAAATTAAACTTAAAAGTGTTAACTATACACGTAAATAAAGACATATAAGTAAAAATATATATTTTAGAAAAATCCAAGCTTTCCAAAATCTAACCCTAAGAATACATACAATACTACAACATATGTTTTCAAACCCTCAAAACTAAAGAATATCATGATTAACTACTTTCACTCATCTATGTTGAAAACTATTCATTTTATTATATGTTAATTTACATCATTTAAAACTGTTAATAATTACATGATTTTTATTTTTCACTTGTCCAAACATTTTTTTAATTTATAAATTATTTTAAGCTCAATGGCAGACGACTTAGTTTTAAGTCGATGCGGGCTGGATTTAAAGTCGATGCATACAGACGACTTCACGTGGGGTAGAAGCGGAACAAATATTCGGTTTTGTTTGTTCACAAGGGGTTAGTTGTAATTTCAATCCCTTTTAGGTTCTTTTCTTTATTGATTGAGTTTGGGTTTCTTATTGTATTTGAAATCGTGTTTTGAGTGTGATTAGCGATTTTCTCAACATTTACAAACTTTTTTCCTTGAACTGGACACATTAATAATTTCATTAACGATTCTTACTGATTCGACATTACAACATCATTTTAACACAGATCTTATCCACATTTTATATTTTTTCGTGAGAATTTCCACAAAAACAAAAGTAAAAAATAAATAAAAATCCGGCTTCCGGACAAAAAAAAACACCCCATTAGCTAGAAGCAAAAAATAAATAAAGAGAGGTAAAAGGAAAAAGGAGTTAACTAAGATCCTCAGAGATACTATCAAGGTGAGGCCTCCACGTGGATACTGACGCCGATCTGCTATGTCGCCGGCGATGACGGTGTTCTTTACCCCTCGACGTCGATGACACAACTTCTTCTGAGTACTTCTCACACAACTTGGCACATTCATCATCTTCTTTAACGTCTCCGGCCTCAGCGCTAGGGTTGCTGTTGATGTGAGTCTTTTTAGGACGGTGACCGTCTTTTCTCCTCCTTTTCTTCTCCGGCAAGGAAGACTCCGGGATGAGAAAATAGATACTTCCTCGCTTGAGCTCGGATTCAGGGGACAAGATCAAGATTTTGCGGACAACTCCTTGAGAACATGGTTTGCTTAAGACATGGTTTGGGTTTGCTTGGAGGATCTCTCCGGCGGTTACTGACCGTGTGATCTCTTCAACGTAGCCGTTTAGATGAACGATCCTGATCAAATCTAGTGCCCCACATGGAAGAACACAAGCTAGGCAACACCTTAAGCTGTTTCCCATCTCTCTCTCTCTCTCTCTCTGTTTCTTCTACTGCTTCTTTCTGTTTCTCTTGATAATGAGATTTATGGTGAAGAACAAGTTGGAGAAGAAGACGTTATATAGGAGCCAACACTTCACGTAACAACAAAGCGGACTTGACCATATAAGTAAATGACTAATTTGTCCTTTTTATTAATTAACCCACCCTTATATGATCATGTATTATCTCCCTATTATGATATTATCTATAAGTTATCTTCATAATTCAAGTTTATTCCAAATTTACTGGATTAATTCATACTCCCTCTGTCCCATTTTATGTGGTTTTTAAGAGTTTTTATTTTGTCCCAAAATAAATGATGTTCTCAATAATCTAGATAAAATTTAATGTTAGTTGAAATTTGTGACCAATTACAAAATAGTGTATCTTTATTTAATTGGTTGAACATCTATATTTAATGTTATTTTTATACAATCAAGATAAATTATATAGAATTTTGTACTTTCTTAATCTTAAAATTCATTTAAAATGGGACAGAGGGAGTATCTCATTAGCCGTAAAAAAATATACTTCGTCTGTTTTACAGAATTGTATCATTGTACAGTTTTTCACACATAACAAAAAGTGATACATTATATTCTTTATAGATACATTAACAGTTTTTCTACATTAAAGTTGAGTTAATGTCTAATTAAGACACGAAAACAATAGGGTTTAAACTAGATTTTTCTAAGTAAAGAAAAACTAGCCTTTGCTCAAAAGTGCAGAATTAATTATTATATAGATTGTGTACCACTAGTGTGTAAGCATGTGATTTTTGTTTACTATCTGCAGTTCAATAGCACTAGATCTCTGAGCTGAAAATCTGGTAGAGATTCACATACTAGTAATCGTAATAATTTATCAACTGTTAGAGAAAAATGTCGAAATAGATCGAGGGAAGATATTTTGACGCTATGTGCCAAATTTTGAAGGAACTTTTTTGCTTTTTCTTATAATCTATCGAATAATACCAAATCTTGAAACTAGGAGCGTGTTGGGATTAGATAGATAACTCGTAATTTGTAATGCGAAACAATGACCAAAGACTTGGAAACTGAAAAAGGACTATCTATTTAAATTAAAAGCGCACTGTACACAATACTTTATGTTATATAGTTATTAACTTCTTATGATCCACACTACACCCTATTGGCCTATTCAACTCTTTTTATATTTTTCAAATCGTCTGTTTAGTTTTTTTTTTGTAAGTATCGTTTGTTTAGTTCTGTATCTGATCTCTATCAGCACGATGTATGCATCTTATTCTGTCTCATCCACTGGTTCTATAGTGACATTCGAATCTCTTCTATGGCCACAACTTTAATATTTCCTACTGCTGTGTGTAGTCTCATTTCCATCAATCGTAGAATGTCATATAAATATGTGTACTTTATTATTTTAACATTCAATCATATTCATAGGTTTCACGAGCTGAACATTAAACAAAATATTAGAAACCATTTTTTTCTTTTGAAAAAGAACAGCTGTCTTGAAGGACAAAACAATGCTATGCAGACACTATCATGAATTCACACGTTATTCGCTTAGACAATCTCTAATCCATCGATTATTATCTCTACCTCTATATGCTATAATGAAGGAAAATATACTCTCTTTTTTTACTGAGGCCATCTCCAATTGGACACCAACACACCAAATTTGGTGTAGAGTGAATAGTGTGACACCAAATTTGGTTTAACACTATTCATCACACCAAATATTTAATATACATATTTTATTACATTTCATTTAATTATATAGTTCAATTATTATTGTTAATCAGTTCAAATTTGTAAATAAACATAAATATACTGTATTATTTATATATTTACATTATTTTAAACAAATAGAATATTTTTATTTTATTTTCAAATAAGAAATCACTAAGCTATTATTATCATTTTCTTTATATTCTAAAAGAATAAAATAACATATAATTTTGATATTTCATTTTATTTTCTATTTAGAAATCACTAAATGTTTATTATCTTTTATTTAAAATTGTAATGTATTTATTATTTAAAAATATCGATTATAATATTTGTTTAAATTATATTTAATCAGTAATGAACAATTAATAATATTAAATCATTGTAACTTTAGATTTTATAGTTAATAATTAAAACTTTATGTAATACTATTAAATTTACCAAACATTAAAATAACATTTTTATTTTGTTTTATAATATAGTTAAATTTGTATTACTAACTAATACAAATTTTATTAAAATGAATATATTATTTTATGTACTTTTCATAATTAATAGTTTGTAATTCTAGTATAATATTTTATATAAAATAAATACATTAAAGGTATAATATTTTTAAACCAAAATATAAATGTAAAAGCCTTTTATAAACATAAAATTACAAAAATTTAGCGAACATAATATTTAAGTGTGATAAAATAATTATTTATCAATTTAAAAAAAATAAAAAATAAAAATTATTAAAACTAAAAGCATTAAATAATATATAATATTACATTTGATGTAATATTTGGTGTCGTGGTTGGAGATGACAAAAAATGTTTGACACCAAAACACCAAATTTGATGTAATTTTAACACCAAATTTGGTGTCATGGTTGGAGATGCTCTAAAGGAAAATATACTTCAACCATCTCTATTTATTTTCAAAGTTTTTCAAAGTGATCATTTAACTTTTAAACTTTCATACATATAACAAATATTTTTATAGAGAAATGCAGTTTAAAAACTATTTTGATTTACACAATAGTATTTTAGAAACTTTTTAATCAAATTCATAATTTTATGAAAAATTTGCAAAAATTAAAAGTAAATATGATTAATTTTCAACTTTCTTAAATAAAAATACTTGTTATAAAAATATAAATGACAATATTCTTTTTCGAGACAAAATAGATCGATACAATAAAACATCCATTAATATAAGGGTTATTCTGTTATAGAAGAAAACATCTAGGAATACATTAAGATGGTCTTATGTTGATATTTCCATTTACATTATTAGTATTCAAATGATTTAAACCATAATAGCACTCTCAAATTAATGTAAGAACCATTTTTAGTATGCTTACTAGATTAGGACCCGCGCCTTGCGCGGGGTGAGAGTTATAAGAAATTATTCATACATTTGATTTTATAATTTTATTTTACATATTGGTTTAAATTGTAGTCAAAAGGTTGCGTACATATGGTATTGTGCAAGACGGCATTGAAATTTCGTTATATAAATAAACTGTTTTCGATATGCAAAGACAAAGTATAACAATTTTCGTTATATAAGTAAGTTACTGTGATTAAAGCATTCAGGTAATTGGCCAAGAAAAAATTTATAGCTGTGATCTTGTAATCAATATAATTTATATGACCTACCATATTTATCAAATTATATTGGATATAGAAGAAAGTACATGTTTGAGTTTTTGGCGTCTTCATTATGACTATAAATCGAATCGTAAAATTTAATTGTCTTTATCAAATAGATCTTGAAGTATATATGTCCCCCTTGTGATTAAATAGATCGGCAGTTAATGGAAATAGTTAAACTTTCTAAAATTTAATTTTTATTATAATAGATTTTTATAGATTACCTTGACTATTTATTATAATGATAAATGCGGTAGCTGTCAATTACTAAAAAGATTAGACTAAGTTTTTTATTTCAAAAAAATAAAAAATAAAACATTGGGGAAAGCATATAAAAAACATAGCATATGAATTGCAAGTAAAAACCAAAAGTATTACTGGATAAATATGACACGAATATTTCTTCTAATCATGGCATAGGACTTCAAAATGGTGACGGCGGAATCCTGAGTACATAAAATCACGACGTCTTTAAACCGTCAACTAATTAGATGTTCAACAAAAACTATAGTTTAGATGAACAATTGGGATGTTAGTACCTCATTGAATGACCTGATTTCAGGAATGTCAGGCTCAATCACTATTTTGACATCCCTTGATGTTTGTTACATTCTTGAAGCTACCTATATTATAAAACCCGTTTATTATTAACTGAAACTGAAAGTGAGTAGAAAAAAGAAACATTCCTTTGGGGAAAATAAATCTTCTAAGTTACCTTCCTCCCGTTCAATACGCCAAAAACTCAAAACACATAGAACAACAGAACTAACTGTAGAGTTCCATAAATGATAAAACTTTATAGCCATGTCCCCATGACAACACACTTAATTTCATCTAACCTGTAAGCGAGGGTCTAAAATAAATATTCCGAAACCCATAACGATTCATTATTATATTTTTGAAAATATGTTTTTATGTTTAAACGTGGATACTCACCCAAGGTTGATCAATGAGAAATTTATTTTATGCCGCATCTCACCATAAATTTCATCATGATAAGGCTGGAGCTCCTCAATCCCAACTAAAGCTCCATAAAGATCTAAGACATTAAAAATACATGTTGCAATATTAATACATAGCTGATAATTTTATAATTTAAAAGTCCATTCAACTCAGACTATGTAATGTAATTAGATCCGAATACCTATACAGTACATTGGATGGGCAAGACCGCGTGCAATGTCAAGAAACTTTACAAAACAATAGTAGTTGCTACATGTTTTTGGTTGAATTTGCACGACCACAGTAGAATTTGACGTAACAATGTGGTATCGATTCTTGGTCAAACGTATCAAACCTGAAAAATGCATTACTTTGAAATTTCTAATATCAAACCAATCACCTTCATTCATAGTGATATGGTTTAAAGCTTCCAGCTCTTCGTATAGAGTTGCTTCTATATTTGACCCCTTATTCAGAAAAATAAACAAAAATATTAATAAAATAAAAAACTTTAATAAAAAAAGGACTTTCGTTTGGCCCTGCTGCAGGACATGAACGAACTGTCCGAATTCATCCTTTTTCACGGTCCTATGTATCTTATCACCCTAGCAAATATGAACAGAATCAAGTAAGAAACAAAGACATCAAGTAAGAAACAAAGGTATCTTAACCTAATATAGAAACAAAGATAGAACTTACTCTAGAATCCACGAAAACCATTTCAATGGTCTCACCACTCGCCGTTGAATACTGCTTCCACAACCGGATTATCTTAACCCTCACCTTCCACATTGACTTGAAAGGCTTCAAATCAGAAACGTTGTTCATCGCCGCCATTTCTTAACTTTTATTCGCTTTTCTTGCTTTTGATGAGTGAATGCCTACTTCAAAGGGATTTATATATTAGTATTATTATAAATCGGTTCGATGCGCAATCTTAGGCAGTAAATAACAAATTGCTGACTAAGATTATACATATAGATATGATTTAATATTTATTTGTATGAATATGCATTTAGATGATTGGCTTGATCGATCTAGTGATTTATTACTACTTTACTTAATAATAATCCATAACGTATATTAGCCGTTACCATGTTAATTTAGAATTTTCTCTTCTACATATATATAATTTGATTCGCAATCTTAGGCTCAATGCACAATCTTAGGCAGTAAATAACAAATTGCTGAATTGTCAATCAATGTTTAATACATTATAGGCACGAATTTAGTAGTCAAATACGTCAATCATAAAATCATGGACGTACATTTATGTTTTGCATCAATATATACGCGATTGACCTATAAATAGGAAAGTCGAGGATCAAAATTTGCATAATTTATGACTATGCGATGAGATTATGATCTTATTCGATTTAGTCATGCAATTATAACAATCCAAAAGGGTGAAATCATAATGGCAAGTCAGATTATAGCAATCTGATTCATAACATTATTCTCGATCATCTTATACCATGATTTTTTTTTGATTCATAGCATTTCATAGATTATGATCTTATTCGATTTAGTCATGATTTTTTGATTGATTCATAGCATTATTCTCGATTCATAGCATTTCTTTTTCTGTCCTTTCTCTTTTTCAATGACTCAATATCTCCAAACATTATACGATAGAAAAAGAAAAAGAGAAAGGAAAGAAAAATTTATAATGTTTTAATATCTTCAAACATTATATATTATACTTAATATCTCCAAATATTATATATTATATGATAGAAAAAGAAAAAGAGAAAGGACATAAAAATCTATAATGTTAGCAATCCGATTCATAACATTATTTATAATTTATAATGTTTTAATATCTTCAAATCCGAAAAAAAGAGAAAGGAAAGAAAAATCCGAAAAAGAGAAAGGAAAGAAAAATTTATAATGTTTTAATATCTTCAAACATTATATATTATACTTAATATCTCCAAATATTATATTATATAATAGAAAAAGAAAAAGAGAAAGGACAGAAAAATTTATACTGTTAGCAATCCGATTCATAACATTATTTTCGATATTAAAAATTAGAGAAGACTATACGTCTTGTAGAAAAATTTATAATATTTTAATATCTTCAAACATTATATATTATACTTAATATCTCCAAACATTATATATTATACGATAGAAAAAAAGAGAAAGGACAGAAAAATTTATATTATACGATAGAAAAGGAAAAAGAGAAAGGACAGTAAAATTTATAAAGTTTTAATATCTTTAATGGCAGAAAAATTTATATTTAATGGCGAATTTAGTAGTCAAATACGTCAATCATAAAGTCATGGACGTACATTTATGTTTTGCATTAATATATACATGATTGACCTATAAATAGGAAAGTCGAGGATCAAAATTTGCATAATTTATGACTATGCGATGAGATTATAATCTTATTCGATTTAGTCATGCAATTATAACAATCCAAAATGGTGAAATCATAATGGCAAGTCAGATTATAGCAATCTGATTCATAGCATTATTCTCGATCATCTTATACCATGATTTTTTGATTGATTCATATCATCTCATAGATTATGATCTTATTCGATTTAGTCATGATTTTTTGATTGATTCATAGCATTATTCTCGATTCATAGCATTTCTTTTTCTGTCCTTTCTCTTTTCAATGACTCAATATCTCCAAACATTATCGATAGAAAAAGAAAAAGAAAGGAAAGAAAAATTTATAATGTTTTAATATCTTCAAACATTATATATTATATAATATCTCCAAATATTATATATTATATGATAGAAAAAGAAAAAGAGAAAGGACATAAAAATCTATAATGTTAGCAATCCGATTCATAACATTATTTATAATTTATAATGTTTTAATATCTTCAAATCCGAAAAAGAGAAAGGAAAGAAAAATCCGAAAAAGAGAAAGGAAAGAAAAATTTATAATGTTTTAATATCTTCAAACATTATATATTATATAATATCTCAAATATTATATTATATAATAGAAAAAGAAAAAGAAAGGACAGAAAAATTTATCTTGTTAGCAATCCGATTCATAACATTATTTTCGATATTAAAATTAGAAGACTATCGTCTTGTAGAAAAATTTATAATATTTTAATATCTTCAAACATTATATATTATACTTAATATCTCCAAACATTATATATTATCGATAGAAAAAGAAAAAGAAAGGACAGAAAAATTTATATTATCGATAGAAAAGGAAAAAGAAAGGACAGTAAAATTTATAAAGTTTTAATATCTTTAATGGCAGAAAAATTTATATTTAATGGCGAATTTAGTAGTCAAATCGTCAATCATAAAGTCATGGGCGTACATTTATGTTTTGCATTAATATATACATGATTGACCTATAAATAGGAAAGTCGAGGATCAAAATTTGCATAATTTATGACTATGCGATGAGATTATAATCTTATTCGATTTAGTCATGCAATTATAACAATCAAAATGGTGAAATCATAATGGCAAGTCAGATTATAGCAATCGATTCATAGCATTATTCTCGATCATCTTATACCATGATTTTTGATTGATTCATATCATCTCATAGATTATGATCTTATTCGATTTAGTCATGATTTTTGATTGATTCATAGCATTATTCTCGATTCATAGCATTTCTTTTTCTGTCCTTTCTTTTTCAATGACTCAATATCTCCAAACATTATATATTATCGATAGAAAAAGAAAAAGAAAGGAAAGAAAAATTTATAATGTTTTAAATCACATGAGATTATGATACCAAATATCAATGAATATGCGTGATGATAATCATAAATCCAGCGATTCAAATAATTATCATAATTTTTAGTAAGGATCTATAATAGGTAACAAAAGCGAAATATTAGGAAACAAAAAAACAAAACATTGGTAATCAGATTAGCGTTAGATTTGATGATAATCATAAATCCATGATTCAAATAATTATCGCAATTTTTAGTAAGGATCTATAATAGGAAATAAAAGCGAAATATTAGGAAAAAGCGAAAAAATTAATCAAATGAGCTATAATCGCTGAATAAGGGAGGTGCAGTCTCTATACTTAATGTTAATTATATAGTTACGTAATATTTGATTAAATCATGCAATAAATAGTAAACATTATGACAGCTTTATAGGTAGAGACGATTAAGTGATTGATGAATTTTTCTATTGAATTTTTTGAAAATTACGACATTAGGACGATAAGTAGCGATTGTCATTATATTATTTAATCTTTCTGTAAACCAATCATATTAAGAAACAAAATCATTCACGAAGTTTGGCAATGTCAAGATTCACATGTAGTAACAAATTTTATTCAAATAAATTATTACATATTCAACTTTTAAGTTAAAAATTATCATAAAAATCGAAACCTATTTTGTAATATAAAATACGATCTCTCATTTTTTTAGAAAAAGATAACACATTAGTTGTCTATCTTCTCTTGAATTCCAAAATGTAAAAAAATCCAAAAAGAACTATATGTATCAAAATGGTTGTCCATATGTTGTGTGATAGGGAGATAATCAAAAAAAAAATTGTATGTAGAGAATCATAACATATACATTATTTTGTATTTTCTTGTATTCAAAATAACAAAATAGTATAATGTGACAAATATTTTTTCGTGATAGTCTTATGTTGTGAATATGACCATATAAAACTTAAGTTGATAATGTACAGTCTTATTAAATGAATTTAGCTACGTTACCTAAATAATATGATGCAATAGAATGTAATATATGAGAGTTGGACCAGTGGCATATCTCGTAAATAGTCTAGTCTAGCAAGGGTTATCATAATAGAAGGATGAGAATGAATATCAAGGCGACACATCATCATAAATGGCATACTTGTAAATAATTTACCTTTTGAAGGTTACTCTTCTTAATTGCTTCTTGATTAATAATAAGGGGATTTATAGTACGCAGCATAACATTTATGTTGCTTAAATTATTGTGTTGCTTTTAGACTTTCTTCTAATGACTGCTCTCACACTAACTAAAGTCAAACCGTACGTTCGTTAATATGCACTTAACTAAGATATCTGCAACTTGCGGGGCTTAAGTACTATATAGAGTACAATTGAAGACATGTTGGTGTCGGAGATTAATGAGAAATTAAGCATACTTGATTAAGCAAGAGAGGGGACAAGTAAACCGCAGGACCACATCAATGTATACTTAAAATACTTTTAATTTTAATAGGAAAATGATAAACTTGCATAAATCAGATTAAAGCGATATGTTTCTTTTACCTATATTCAAGTGAACTTTGCTACTCTTTCTACCACATATTTCGAAGTTTTTCAAAATAAAAAAATTGTGATTTTAACATGTTTTGTCTTTCGAATCTCAGGACTGGCTCTATTTGATTAGTGCATGCAATGTGAATTCATGTTTCTAATAACTGAAAGAAGTTTGTAGAAAACAACAACTCGATGTATGTACTCTTTAGTTACCAAATTTTGTTATGGCAAATTTTTTCTATTTATTTCTTTGTATTAATAAGTCATTTTAACAAAGTTACCTTAACCTAGTCGACGAGTCGGTCACGTTTCCTCTTAAAGTGCAGCTTCAGAAGAGGACATGGGCACATATCTTGATCAAGAACGTAATAAGAGCAAGTATTTAACAAACAAACAAAATCTGGTGGCAGAAAATAAATCATGGAAAAGAATCAACGACATGAAAGATGAAGCTTCGTCGTACGGAGGTCTTGGACACTGACGACGTACGATTTGAGTATTAACTTCTTAATTAATTAATCTAATCAGAGAGTGGCCAACGTAATAAACACACGGATGAGATTTTGCGTCTGTGTGCGCCACAATGTATTACAGACTGAATCTTTAAAAGGGTTTAATGGGATCATAATTGGAGAACGTGAGCCAAACCTGTCTTGTTCCATAATTTCACAACTTCCACGGTGGATCATTAACCGCTTAATCAAGTTTTCATTTAAAATTATGTTTTAATAGTAAGAGCATTTGTGAAATTTTGTCTTGTTTTCTCAATTATCCGGCGCTACATTATTACGCAGGTAGTAGTCGGCAAATTATTCTTATAACAGTCGTAGCCACATTATCATGTACTTGTGAGTTGTGACTGGTGCCACCTTTTTCATGGTAACTCGGCTATAGACAGGAAATGTAAATAATTAACCAACTGATATACTATTGATATTTAGTGATCATTGATAAATATATATATATGAGTTGATTACACTGAGGGGCAGTTTTAATAGTGTTGATTTCCCTCTAACTAGAGATGAGACTGTACATATGATAAAGGTATTAAAAGATGAAAAAAAAAGAAAAGAAATGAAATACAATCTTTCTAAAAGTAGAAACTTGAATGTATTGTTACAAAAAACTAGAATGTATATTGTATAAAGCGTGGGAGGATTTTCTTTCTATTTTGGCCGCCTCGTTGAATTTAAGCTGATTGTAAGTTGTGTAACATACTACGAGATTAATCTAGTTTAGTTTGCTTATCTCTAGGCGTGGCTCTATTATTTACGAAGCCAATAAAGAAAGAAGAAGAATCCAAAGATACGCAAATGTAATTATTTAGAGAGCAATTATATCATATGAGAAGTATAGCTGGCTTTTCTGGTCAAAATAATCAAATCAATCAATCTTCTTTCTTGCTTCTTGATTAATAATAAGGATTTATAGTACGCAGCATAACATTTATGTTGCTTAAATTATTGTGTTGCTTTTAGACTTTCTTCTAATGACTGCTCTCACACTAACTAAAGTCAAACCGTACGTTCGTTAATATGCACTTAACTAAGATATCTGCAACTTGCGGGGCTTAAGTACTATATAGAGTACAATTGAAGACATGTTGGTGTCGGAGATTAATGAGAAATTAAGCATACTTGATTAAGCAAGAGAGGGACAAGTAAACCGCAGGACCACATCAATGTATACTTAAAATACTTTTAATTTTAATAGGAAAATGATAAACTTGCATAAATCAGATTAAAGCGATATGTTTCTTTTACCTATATTCAAGTGAACTTTGCTACTCTTTCTACCACATATTTCGAAGTTTTTCAAAATAAAAAAATTGTGATTTTAACATGTTTTGTCTTTCGAATCTCAGGACTGGCTCTATTTGATTAGTGCATGCAATGTGAATTCATGTTTCTAATAACTGAAAGAAGTTTGTAGAAAACAACAACTCGATGTATGTACTCTTTAGTTACCAAATTTTGTTATGGCAAATTTTTTCTATTTATTTCTTTGTATTAATAAGTCATTTTAACAAAGTTACCTTAACCTAGTCGACGAGTCGGTCACGTTTCCTCTTAAAGTGCAGCTTCAGAAGAGGACATGGGCACATATCTTGATCAAGAACGTAATAAGAGCAAGTATTTAACAAACAAACAAAATCTGGTGGCAGAAAATAAATCATGGAAAAGAATCAACGACATGAAAGATGAAGCTTCGTCGTACGGAGGTCTTGGACACTGACGACGTACGATTTGAGTATTAACTTCTTAATTAATTAATCTAATCAGAGAGTGGCCAACGTAATAAACACACGGATGAGATTTTGCGTCTGTGTGCGCCACAATGTATTACAGACTGAATCTTTAAAAGGGTTTAATGGGATCATAATTGGAGAACGTGAGCCAAACCTGTCTTGTTCCATAATTTCACAACTTCCACGGTGGATCATTAACCGCTTAATCAAGTTTTCATTTAAAATTATGTTTTAATAGTAAGAGCATTTGTGAAATTTTGTCTTGTTTTCTCAATTATCCGGCGCTACATTATTACGCAGGTAGTAGTCGGCAAATTATTCTTATAACAGTCGTAGCCACATTATCATGTACTTGTGAGTTGTGACTGGTGCCACCTTTTTCATGGTAACTCGGCTATAGACAGGAAATGTAAATAATTAACCAACTGATATACTATTGATATTTAGTGATCATTGATAAATATATATATATGAGTTGATTACACTGAGGGGCAGTTTTAATAGTGTTGATTTCCCTCTAACTAGAGATGAGACTGTACATATGATAAAGGTATTAAAAGATGAAAAAAAAAGAAAAGAAATGAAATACAATCTTTCTAAAAGTAGAAACTTGAATGTATTGTTACAAAAAAACTAGAATGTATATTGTATAAAGCGTGGGAGGATTTTCTTTCTATTTTGGCCGCCTCGTTGAATTTAAGCTGATTGTAAGTTGTGTAACATACTACGAGATTAATCTAGTTTAGTTTGCTTATCTCTAGGCGTGGCTCTATTATTTACGAAGCCAATAAAGAAAGAAGAAGAATCCAAAGATACGCAAATGTAATTATTTAGAGAGCAATTATATCATATGAGAAGTATAGCTGGCTTTTCTGGTCAAAATAATCAAATCAATCAATCTTCTTTCTTGCTCTATCTACATAGTGGTAAATGACTCGATTCTATTGGTTTTAATTTTCAGTCAAAACATATTCTTCAACCAACTAGCATATCAGAAGTTAGTTGGAAAGTTTGAAACATTGCATGTATATATATATATGGTATGAGAAACCAAGTTCGCAAGCAGATTTTCTTATTTATTTAGTACGCGAGAGAAGGAAGACAATATTAAGTACATATTCTCCTAAAGTCGAGGAAGATTTGATTTTAGCCACTCTTTTTTTCTTTGTTGTTGTAACCAATTGAAACCATTTTTATATACTAATATGTAGGACTAAGCATTTTATCCGTTAAATTTGATTTGATCCGTTATTCGTTGCTATTCGATCCGAAAATTCCGGATATCTGTAAGCTTTCGAAGCAAAGCAAATACTAAAATTCAATATCCGTTAAAATCGAAGCAAATCATAAATATTAAAATTTTGGGAAGCGAATATCCGATCCGATCCGTCAATATATAAATACATGTATATTTTGATTATATTTAAAGTTTTAAATGTATAAAATTATATAATTATTATTCTAACATATGATTTGATAGATTATATTCATATTATTACTTATATAAAAGTATTACATAAAAAGAAGAGAAAACATTTATGACAATTATAATTTTTTTCTTATGTTTTGTGTTATTATAATTTTTAACTAAGTTTAAAATTTTATAAAATATGAAGATTCAATACTTCTTTTAAATTTTATCTTTTATATCATGCAAAAAATATTTTTACAAAACAAATTTGTATCAAATTTTTAAGATTATTTGTATTAATCAAAACAAATGAGATATCCGTAAGTATCCGCGAATATCCGCAAATATCTATTTATTTTCCGGATATCCGTCTTTCCGAATATCCGTATTTTTCCGAAGCAAAGCAAATCGGAAAATTAGATATTCGTAGCATTCAAAGCAAATCACAAATAGCTTAAAATAATCGGATATCCGATCCGTGCCCATGCCTACTAATATGGGACGAAGTGGTGTGTAAGAGAGTCAGAGACCTCCAACAATGACTATTAGGAAGGGTTATAAATATTTAAGAAAAAGAAAAAAAATAAAGAAAATTAGAAAAGAGAAGGTCAAAAGTTATAATCTTATAGATTTTTAGATACATTTAGTATATCCAATAGACACATGTCATCAAGTAAGAGAAAATTAGTGTTTATATTGGTTCTGGAAAAATAAAACATAGTTAAGTAACTATAATACTATTATTTTTTTCTTTTAGAAATTTATGTGGTTTTTTATTGTTGGAGTTGCACTAAGGGGGATTCATCCAAGGGCAGACCCACTTGAAAAATTGTGGGGTCAACTGACACCACAAAAATAGTATAACTTTTAGTTTGTAAGCTATTGTTCATTAATTAACTATGGCTCAGTGGTAGGAATGTGCAGCAATGAACCCACATATGTTAAGTTTGATTCTACCCAATGACCCCTTTACATTTCTTTTCAAATTTACACAATTTTATTTATATTCTGACTCCACATTAATTTCTTGCTGGGTCCGCCACTGGACGAACCTGATCGAGTAAAGACAAACCATTGCACTAGTTTGAAGTTTAGTATAGATATTGGAGATATCTCCAGCCTATAACACACGTTTGGTTAGATTTACCCTCGCGTGCAATATCTTTTTGGACGTAAATGATTTCCATAATCTTAATTGATCTCCCGCTGCACGTACTTCTAAACTCGTTTTCGCGTTTGAACTTTGGAGGATCCATTTTTATAAGAGATTCTATACACACCCAATATCAACATTAAAAAATCACATACAATAAAAAATCGTTTGTCAAAAACAACAACAACCACATATGTATATGCACAATGATATTGGTACATTATGGTATATGATTTTCTTGCATGATCTCGTTACTTTATTTTGTACCTATATATGTTAAGTTTTAGAAGATATTTGCATGAATTCTTTGATTGTAAGGCTTATTATTGACTATAATCTCACATATCAGTTCTTCATATCTACATTTATCTACTATCGACATTTTGTAGTGACCATATTTGCATGCATTCTTTGGTTGTAAGGCTTATTAGTGACTATAATCACACATATCAGTTCTCCAATTTATAAGAGTATTTTTCTCTGAGTGAATGTGCCTTTAAATTTTTGTAGATGCGTTTGAAAAAAAAACATATATTGGAGTGATCATAAGATCGAGTCAACGAATACGTGGGTTGATTCAAGTACATCTGGACGAAGTTTTACCAAAATAAAAGTTTTCAACTATTTTTGTTAGAACAAATTGGTTCTTATCTTTTTACTCGAGAGTACAAAATTTTCCATTCTTAGAGCATGTCCAACAATGGGATTTAAAGGGAGTATGTTTTATTAACTAAAATAAAAATAATCAAAAAGTAAGCTAGAGAAAATTGGAGAGTTCTCTGCATTGTGAGGTTTAGATACTCCTTCGATAGTGATTTTACAGTTGTCATAATCTAATTTGCTTTAATTGTTAAGAAAAACTGAAATATAGCTTTGTCATTAAAATATTAATTTTTATTTATTTTTTTTAGAAATTTTGTCTGTTTCGGTTGCCCTTATTTCTTAGCATAAAATATTATAAGACCATCATTATTCCAATAACCCTTAAGGGTCTCTTGATCATATTTTTAATCATATTTAAAGAATAAAGTGTACGAAGAGACTTGATGAAGAACCTTGAAATTTTTCCGTCTCCATTCCTAATTTCTTCGTTTGAGGCTCTTGAAAAAAAAAATTATATTAAACAATTTTGAAATTTTTGAAATTTTTTATTAAATAAGACATAATTAAAGATAACATTTTAAACATTAAATTTTAAATAAAAACATAAAACAAAGATCATTAAAATTAACAAGACTTTATTAAAACAAACATCGAGATCAGTTGTCGTCTTCATCAGTTCCAAATCGTTGCCATATATGTTGAACCAAATCATCTTTTAGTTGTCGATGCAATTGTCTATCACGAATTGTTGTTCGAACATTCATCATGTGTTCCATATTTGGAGGGACTAGAGGAATCGGGGGATGGACCTGCGAACTTCCGTGGTCTTCATTTTCTTGGAAGTCTTCCATGTTTTGACTGTAGGTATCTCGTTCGTCTTACACTATCATATTATGGAGTATGATACATGCTCGCATAATCTTCCCAATTTTCTCTTTATCCCAAAACAAGACTGGATTTTTAACCATGGCAAAGCGAGCTTGCAAGACTCCAAAAGCACGTTCCACATCTTTTCGGGCACCTTCTTGACGTTGAGCAAATAGAACTGCTTCCGGTCCTTGTGGCATAGATATAGATTGGATAAAAGTTGACCATTTCGGATATATACCATCGGTGAGATAGTAAGCCATATGGTACTCATTTCCCATGATAGAGAAATGAACATTTGGAGCTTGACCGTTTATTATGTCATCAAAAACCGGTGAACGTTCAAGAATATTGATATCATTTAATGTACCTGGAAGTCCAAAGAATGCATGCCATATCCAAAGATCGTAAGAAGCAACCGCCTCCAAAACGATTGTTGGTTTCTCCGAACCACGAGAATATTGGCCTTTCCAAGCGGTGGGACAATTCTTCCACTCCCAATACATACAATCGATGCTTCCAATCATCCCGGGAAAGCCACGATAATCTCCAACATAAAGTAGACGTTGAAGATCCGCCGTTGTTGGTCTTCTTAAGTACTCTTCGCCGAACAAATTTATTATTCCGTCCACAAAATGTTCAACACATAACCGAGCTGTTGTTTCACCGAGTCGGAGGTATTCGTCGACGGAATCAGCTGCTGAACCATACGCCAAGATACGAATGGCGGCGGTACATTTTTGAAGTGGAGTGAGACTTGTCCTTCCGAGACCATCTTCCCTTTGCCGGAAATATGGAACATGGGTGGAGATTTGTTGAACAATCTTCAGGAACAATGGCTTGTTCATTCTAAAACGCCGGCGGAAAAAGTTATGAGTATACGTGGGAGTGTCACTGAAATAATCGTTCCATAAACGAATATGCCCATTTTCTCGATGTCTTTCGATATAATCTCATTTTTTTCTTCTTCTTCTTCGTTCTTCTTTTTCAATTTGAATGGTGAAGTCATCAACAGCTTCATCAAATTGTTGATCAACAATCTCATCAATAGTATCATCAACAATATCATCATCAGAAGAAGCCATTTGAATGAATGATTATAAAGAGAGAGATTAAGAAGAATTTGTAAAAAGAAAATGAAAGTGATTAAAAGGGACTTGTGAAGGAAGAAACAAGTGTTTTTTTTTTAGTTTTCGTGTATTGTGATCAAGTGAATAAAGAGAAGCAACTACACTTTCATTTTATAGAAGAGAATAAAGAGAAACAACTTGTGTCCGTGATACAACTCTTGTCTGTGATACAACTTGTGAAAAACAAAATAATACAGTCACACATGCTCTCAATGTCTCTCAATATCTCTGACTGTCTCTCACATGCCATTGTCTTTTTTCTTCATTCAGTGTCCGTGACGCTACAATCCAGCCTGCAATAAAGAAAGAAAGAAAGTACAACAAGCAACAAGTGATCAGAGACAACAAGTGATCAGACAACAAGCTATTAAAACACAAAAACATATATTATTATCATCGAAACTTAATTAAAACAACAAGTGATCAGAGACAAACAAACAACAAGCAAATTACTTAACTAAACTAGAACCCCCACAACACATTTAAACAACAACAACGCACTAAAACAACTCTTCTATGAGCTTTTTCTTAAGACCATCCTCGAACTCATCTAATCCCTCGTTCTTTGCTAGTAACTTGTCAAGAATCTTGATTTTGGCTAGCCTTTCCTTGGAGATCAAGTCATTCTTTTTCCATTCAAAGATAGTTTGCAACTGAGATACAGTTTCCTTCCCGTCCAAATTCTTCTTCTTCTTCCCTTTTGCTGCCTTCACACCCTGTGGTCGCTCCTCTGTCGTGTTGTCATGTGCGTGTGAACTCTCAGACTGTGAACCCTCGTCTACCTTTCTCCTTTTATAGCTTCCCTTGTTCTTATATGTACTAAGGACACACCACTTTTTCTCATACCATAGCTCCTTCCACGCATGATCAAGAACAAACTTCTTCCCGTGGCTGTTTAAGTAGATTTCGTGGGCTTTGTTGAGAACATCGTTTTCATTTTGCCCACTACTCTTCAGTCTGCTTGCCGATTCAAAAGCTCCACAGAACTTGTTCACTTGATCGTTGATCTTGTGCCACCGCTGCTTGCAATGAGCTGATTCTCGGTGTTCAGTGGCTGCAATATTAGGACTTGCCGCAAAGTAAGCGGCGATCCTTTGCCAGAATGCACCAGCCCGTTGCTCATTGCCCACTACTGCATCCTTGCTTGTGTTGAGCCAGCCGCTGATGAGCACCAAATCTTCTCCAGGCGTCCACATCTTGCGTGAGGTACGCTCTGCCGGTGTGACTTCAGGGGGGGCTTGAAGCTTCGGTTCCTTGAGTCCCAAAGACAGGGACCTGCGATGAAGAAGATAGTGGGACATAACTAAAGCCATGTTGACTCGTAAGGAGATCAACATAGCCAGTACTCATCTCTACTGGATTGGAATCCATCGCAAAGAACCGAAGCTTAAGAGAGATATAAATCAAAGAAGAAGGGAGAAGCAAAGTTGGTACAAAAGAGAGAAAGAGAGTAACCTATCTTAAATACATCAAACAACGAGTTGACATCAACCTAACTCATTTAATCACACTACCTAACAACGCGTTCTATCTAACCATCAACCTAACAACATTCATCACATCTATTTATTACTAACACAACCACAATATTACACTAAACCGGACTGTAACTACCTAACTAGACTTAAAGACGCTCAATAAATACAAGAGAGGTAGACATTTACCTGTATTTCTATGCTTTGTACTACTCTGCGGAAGGTTCTTTCCTCTACCACCGTGGATCCACGCAGCCTAAACACACAAACACACAAACAGAAAATCAGAGACTACTTATCGAATTTGAAACAACAATGAACTTGAAAAACACAAAATAATACAACAACTCCGAACATAAATCCTACAACAAATCGATTTTTTTTTAAATCCGAGATGTTTATAAATACAATCCTACAGCAAATAGAATTTCTTTTTGCTAACTACAGAAGTTAAGAACATGAAACAATCCCACATAGATAAATTCCGAGGTTTTGATCAAACGTTTTTTGTAAAAGTTAAGAAAAAGAAAACAACGAAGCTTTACCTTCGATTCGAGTAGAGCACCGGTCGAAGAGCTCCTTTGCCACCGAGACAGCTTCATCGCCGTGAGGAGAGCAACCGTCGAAGAGCTCCTTTGCCACCGAGACAGCTTCATCGTTACTTTATTTTGTACCTATATATGTTAAGTTTTAGAAGATATTTGCATGAATTCTTTGATTGTAAGGCTTATTATTGACTATAATCTCACATATCAGTTCTTCATATCTACATTTATCTACTATCGACATTTTGTAGTGACCATATTTGCATGCATTCTTTGGTTGTAAGGCTTATTAGTGACTATAATCACACATATCAGTTCTCCAATTTATAAGAGTATTTTTCTCTGAGTGAATGTGCCTTTAAATTTTTGTAGATGCGTTTGAAAAAAAACATATATTGGAGTGATCATAAGATCGAGTCAACGAATACGTGGGTTGATTCAAGTACATCTGGACGAAGTTTTACCAAAATAAAAGTTTTCAACTATTTTTGTTAGAACAAATTGGTTCTTATCTTTTTACTCGAGAGTACAAAATTTTCCATTCTTAGAGCATGTCCAACAATGGGATTTAAAGGGAGTATGTTTTATTAACTAAAATAAAAATAATCAAAAAGTAAGCTAGAAAATTGGAGAGTTCTCTGCATTGTGAGGTTTAGATACTCCTTCGATAGTGATTTTACAGTTGTCATAATCTAATTTGCTTTAATTGTTAAGAAAAACTGAAATATAGCTTTGTCATTAAAATATTAATTTTTATTTATTTTTTTTAGAAATTTTGTCTGTTTCGGTTGCCCTTATTTCTTAGCATAAAATATTATAAGACCATCATTATTCCAATAACCCTTAAGGGTCTCTTGATCATATTTTTAATCATATTTAAAGAATAAAGTGTCTGAAGAGACTTGATGAAGAACCTTGAAATTTTTCCGTCTCCATTCCTAATTTCTTCGTTTGAGGCTCTTGAAAAAAAAAATTATATTAAACAATTTTGAAATTTTTGAAATTTTTTATTAAATAAGACATAATTAAAGATAACATTTTAAACATTAAATTTTAAATAAAAACATAAAACAAAGATCATTAAAATTAACAAGACTTTATTAAAACAAACATCGAGATCGGTTATGCGTCTTCATCGGTTCCAAATCGTTGCCATATATGTTGAACCAAATCATCTTTTAGTTGTCGATGCAATTGTCTATCACTTAATTGTTGTTCGAACATTCATCATGTGTTCCATATTTGGAGGGACTAGAGGAATCGGGGATGGACCTCGAACTTCCGTGGTCTTCATTTTCTTGGAAGTCTTCCATGTTTTGACTGTAGGTATCTCGTTCGTCTTACACTATCATATTATGGAGTATGATACATGCTCGCATAATCTTCCCAATTTTCTCTTTATCCCAAAACAAGACTGGATTTTTAACCATGGCAAAGCGAGCTTGCAAGACTCCAAAAGCACGTTCCACATCTTTTCGGGCACCTTCTTGACGTTGAGCAAATAGAACTGCTTCCGGTCCTTGTGGCATAGATATAGATTGGATAAAGTTGACCATTTCGGATATATACCATCGGTGAGATAGTAAGCCATATGGTACTCATTTCCCATGATAGAAATGAACATTTGGAGCTTGACCGTTTATTATGTCATCAAAAACCGGTGAACGTTCAAGAATATTGATATCATTTAATGTACCTGGAAGTCCAAAGAATGCATGCCATATCCAAAGATCGTAAGAAGCAACCGCCTCCAAAACGATTGTTGGTTTCTCCGAACCACGAGAATATTGGCCTTTCAAGCGGTGGGACAATTCTTCCACTCCCAATACATACAATCGATGCTTCCAATCATCCCGGAAAGCCACGATAATCTCCAACATAAAGTAGGCGTTGAAGATCCGCCGTTGTTGGTCTTCTTAAGTACTCTTCGCCCGAACAAATTTATTATTCCGTCCACAAAATGTTCAACACATAACCGAGCTGTTGTTTCACCGAGTGGAGATTCGTCGGCGGAATCAGCTGCTGAACCATACGCCAAGATCACGAATGGCGGTACATTTTGAAGTGGAGTGAGACTTGTCCTTCGAGACCATCTTCCCTTTGCCGGAAATATGGAACATGGGTGGAGATTTGTTGAACAATCTTCAGGAACAATGGCTTGTTCATTCTAAAGCGCCCGGCGGAAAAAGTTATGAGTATCGTGGGAGTGTCACTGAAATAATCGTTCCATAAGCGAATATGCCCATTTTCTCGATGTCTTTCGATATAATCTCATTTTTCTTCTTCTTCTTAGTTCTTCTTTTCAATTTGAATGGTGAAGTCATCAACAGCTTCATCAAATTGTTGATCAACAATCTCATCAATAGTATCATCAACAATATCATCATCGAAGAAGCCATTTGAATGAATGATTATAAAGAGAGATTAAGAAGAATTTGTAAAAGAAAATGAAAGTGATTAAAAGGGACTTGTGAAGGAAGAAACAAGTGTTTTTAGTTTTGTGTATTGTGATCAAGTGAATAAAGAGAAGCAACTACACTTTCATTTTATAGAAGAGAATAAAGAGAAACAACTTGTGTCCGTGATACAACTCTTGTGCGTGATACAACTTGTGAAAAACAAAATAATCTGATCACACATGCTCTCAATGTCTCTCAATATCTCTGACTGTCTCTCACATGCCATTGTCTTTTTCTTCATTCAGTGTCCGTGGCGCTACAATCCAGCCTGCAATAAAGAAAGAAAGAAAGTACAACAAGCAACAAGTGATCGAGAGACAACAAGTGATCGACAACAAGCTATTAAAACACAAAACATATATTATTATCATGAAACTTAATTAAAACAACAAGTGATCAGAGACAAACAAACAACAAGCAAATTACTTAACTAAACTAGAACCCCACAACACATTTAAACAACAACAACGCACTAAAACAACTCTTACATGAGCTTTTCTTAAGACCATCCTCGAACTCATCTAATCCCTCGTTCTTTGCTAGTAACTTGTCAAGAATCTTGATTTTGGCTAGCCTTTCCTTGGAGATCAAGTCATTCTTTTTCCATTCAAAGATAGTTTGCAACTGAGATACAGTTTCCTTCCGTCCAAATTCTTCTTCTTCTTCCCTTTTGCTGCCTTCACACCCTGTGGTCGCTCCTCTGTCGTGTTGTCATGTGCGTGTGAACTCTCAGACTGTGAACCCTCGTCTACCTTTCTCCTTTTATAGCTTCCCTTGTTCTTATATGTACTAAGGACACACCACTTTTCTCATACCATAGCTCCTTCCACGCATGATCAAGAACAAACTTCTTCCGTGGCTGTTTAAGTAGATTTCGTGGGCTTTGTTGAGAACATCGTTTTCATTTTGCCCACTACTCTTCAGTCGCTTGCCGATTCAAAAGCTCCACAGAACTTGTTCACTTGATCGTTGATCTTGTGCCACCGCTGCTTGCAATGAGCTGATTCTCGGTGTTCGTGGCTGCAATATTAGGACTTGCCGCAAAGTAGCGGCGATCCTGCCGAATGCACCAGCCCGTTGCTCATTGCCCACTACTGCATCCTTGCTTGTGTTGAGCCAGCCGCTGATGAGCACCAAATCTTCTCGGCGTCCACATCTTGCGTGAGGTGCGCTCTGCCGGTGTGTGACCGGGGGCTTGAAGCTTCGGTTCCTTGAGTCCCAAAGACAGGGACCTGCGATGAAGAAGATAGTGGGACATAACTAAAGCCATGTTGACTCGTAAGGAGATCAACATAGCCAGTACTCATCTCTACTGGATTGGAATCCATCGCAAAGAACCGAAGCTTAAGAGATATAAATCAAAGAAGAAGGGAGAAGCAAAGTTGGTACAAAGAGAAAGAGAGTAACCTATCTTAAATACATCAAACAACGAGTTGACATCAACCTAACTCATTTAATCACACTACCTAACAACGCGTTCTATCTAACCATCAACCTAACAACATTCATCACATCTATTTATTACTAACACAACCACAATATTACACTAAACCGGACTGTAACTACCTAACTAGACTTAAAGGCGCTCAATAAATACAAGAGAGGTAGACATTTACTGTATTTCTATGCTTTGTACTACTCTGCGGAAGGTTCTTTCCTCTACCACCGTGGATCCACGCAGCCTAAACACACAAACACACAAACAGAAAATCAGAGACTACTTATCGAATTTGAAACAACAATGAACTTGAAAACACAAAATAATACAACAACTCGAACATAAATCCTACAACAAATCGATTTTTTTTAAATCGAGATGTTTATAAATACAATCCTACAGCAAATAGAATTTCTTTTGCTAACTACAGAAGTTAAGAACATGAAACAATCCCACATAGATAAATTCGAGGTTTTGATCAAACGTTTTTGTAAAAGTTAAGAAAAACAACGAAGCTTTACCTTCGATTCGAGTAGAGCACCGGTCGAAGAGCTCCTTTGCCACCGAGACAGCTTCAGAGAGGAGAGCAACCGTCGAAGAGCTCGTCGCCACGAAATTGAACTGAACAAACAAAATATACAAAAGAAATATCAATCACAACATCTAGAACAGAGATCAATCACATGCATGAGGGAAGAACTGGATTACCTTTCGATTAGAGGCGAGCTACCGCGGGAAAGGTCCGGCGCCGTCTAAGAGAACCACCGAGAAATAGATTCGATGAGATTCAACATCGAACAACCGATTAGAGCAACAACAGCCTCAATCACATGGATCAACGATCGAATCGCAAAACAAATCGCCTTCGTCGAGAGCTTTCGAGAGAGAGAGAGAGAAAAACACGAATTTGAGACGAGTTTAACGCGTGACCGATGCTTCATCCTCTCGTTTGGTGACATGCGTCCACCAGGAGGCGTTGTCTCACGAGACGACAAACCACTCGTCTCCTCAGCTTTCTTCATTTATTTTAATTACTTTTAATCAGTAATTAATCAAGAACCGGGCTTAATTAACTGGGATAAGGATGGTCTAAGTTTGTTTCTTTTCTTTGGGTTATCTTTTCGGTTTTGGTCAACGCTTTAAACCCTGTAATTAGATTTCACTATTTATTTTTGTCAGGCAAACCGTTGTTTGACCCTTTTGTTTTATATTTTAAGTAGTAAACAAACTCAAAACTAACAATTCAATCCAGTAGAAAACACATATAAAATCCACCTCAATGAGAAAAGATTTATCAAATTATAATCAGAAAGTTAAAGAAAAAGTAAAAGCGCAATAATTACAACTGCGAAAGCTCAATTATTCACAATGGCTACCTCCAAAATCATAGCGGTCATTATATTCGTAATAACTCTAGTTGCGTCTAGCAACGCGGCTAAAATCGTCAAAACGAAACCGCTCGCCCCGGCCATCCTAATCTTCGGAGACTCATCCATTGACACGGGAAACAACAACTACCTCGCCGATGCCATGTTCAAGGCTAACCATATCCCTTACGGAGTCGACCTCCCAGGGAAAGCAGCGAGTGGGAGATTCTCAAATGGAAAGCTATATTGCGACATTGTGGCCTCCAAGCTTCACATCAAAGAGTTAGTACCTCCTTTTCTACAACCTAACCTCTCTGACACAGAAATCGTCACCGGGGTTAACTTTGCATCCGCTGGTTCTGGCTTTGACGACCAAACTGTGCTCTTGACCAAAGCCATCCCCGTTTCACATCAACCTACGATGTTCAAGAGTTACATTACTCGCCTCAAAGGTATTGTAGGAGAGAAGAAAGCGATGGAGATCATCAATGGTGCGATCGTGATAGTTAGTGCGGGTACTAACGATTTCATCTTGAACTATTATGATTTTGCCACAAGGATTGAAGAGTATCCTAAAGTATCTGATTACCAGAATTTCGTGCTTAAGAGACTAGAAATATTCGTCAAGGTAACCATCTAATTGCAATGAAAATATATTTATATAAAATTATAATAATATATCATCATAATTTTACATTGATTTATTAAATAAAATCTGCATGAATAATGAAAATTGTTTGTAACTGGTCAAGTATGATCGCTTGTATATTTCCAATCATCATTAGCTAGAGAATACTATTAATGTACACTTTGTGTGTTTTGATATGTCTAGGAGCTTTACAATTTAGGGTGCCGGAAAATGTCGGTGGGTGGGTTGTCGCCTACGGGCTGTTTGCCGATCCAAATAACCGCAAAACTCAGCAGAGGCATGTCCAGAAGATGCATAAAAAGTGAGAACAAAGATGCAGTCTTGTACAATAAAAAACTTCAAAAACTATTGCCTGCTATCGAAGCTTCTCTTCCAGGAAGCAAGATCGTATACGCAAACGTCTACGATCCCATGATGGACATGATCAAGCACCCTGCCAAATACGGTATGTTTACTTTGCTTGTTCCACAGGTCACCACCCTAGTTTATTGACGGCTTGGATATTTATTCACGTGTAGGGTTTAAGGAAACCAAGATAGGGTGTTGCGGAAGCGGAACAGGGGATTTAAGTGACATGTGCAATTCCGGTTCTAAGTTGTGTTCCAATCACTCGGAGTATATGTTCTTTGACTCCATTCACCCTTCCCTGGCTACCTACACTCACCTCGCTGGTTCTGCTTACTCTACCTTATCGAAGCTTCTTGATGCCTAAAGCTCTCAACTATTAAGTATTTTACTGGTTATACAGTTTATGTATTAGTCACCATGAGATTGATTTTATTATTTAATGTATATTGTCACTTTTTAATTTCATCAACATTCACCAAACAAAATAAAACATTATTTAATTAACAGGATTCACAATGTTAAAGAATTTTAGGACGTACCTAATCGAGTAAAGACAAACCATTGCACGAATTTGAAGTTTTGGTATAGATATCTCCAGCCTATAACACATGTTTGGTTAGATTTACCCTCGTGTGCGATATCTTTTTGGACGTAAATGATTTCCGTAATCTTAATTGATCTCCCGCTGCACGACGTACTTCTATTCCAAACTCGTTTTCTTGTTTGAACTTTGGAGGATCCATTTTTTTAAGAGATTCTATACACACCAAATATCAACATTAAAAAATCACATTAAAAAAAAAAATCGTTCGTCTAAAACAACAACAACCACATATGTATATGCACAATGATATTGGTATATTATTGGATATGGTTTTCTTGCATGATCTCGTTACTTTTATTTATACCTATATATTTTAACGTTTTAGAAGATATTTGCATGCGTTCTTTTGGTTGTAAGGCTTATTATTGACTATAATCACACATATCACCAGTTCTCCATATCTACTATCAACATTTTGTAGTGACCAGGATGCTCCAATTTATAAGAGTATTTTTCTTTGAGTGAATGTGCCTTTAAATTTTTGTAGATCCGTCTGGACTAAAACATTAATATTGGAGTGATCATGATATCGAGTCAACGAATACTTGGGTTGATTCAAGTACATCTGGACGAAATTTAACCAAAATAAAAGTTTTCAACTATTTTTGTTAGAACAGATTGGTTCTTATCTTTTTACTCGAGAGGACAAAAATTTTCCATTCTTAGTAGAAATTATTATAGGGTTTGTTTCTTTTCTTTGGGTTATATTTTCGGTTTTGGTCAAGGTTTAATTCCCTTTAATTAGATTTCACTAATGTTTTTGTCAGACAAACCGTTGTTTGACGCTTTTGTTTTTTCCCATTTCAAGTAATTAACAAACTCATAACGAACAAGTCACTCCAATAGAAAACCACTTTCTAACACATTTAAAATCCACCTCAACGAGAAAAGAATTATCAAATTATAATCAGAATTGAAGAAAAAGCAAAAGCGCAATAATTACAACTGCGAGTGCTCGATTATTCACAATGGCTACCTCCAAAACAATTGCGGTCATTCTATCCCTAATAACTCTAGTTGCGTCCAACAACGCGGCTAAAAACGCCGAAACGAAACCGCTCGCCCCGGCCATCCTAATCTTCGGAGACTCAACCGTTGACACGGGCAACAACAATTACCACGCCAATGCCAACTTCAAGGCAAATCATACCCCTTACGGAGTCGATCTCATAGGGAAAGTAGCGAGCGGGAGATTCTCAAATGGAAAGCTCTATTGCGACATTATCGCCTCCAAGCTTCACATCAAAGAGTTAGTTCCTCCTTTTTTACAACCGAACCTCTCTGACTCAGAGATCGTCACCGGGGTTAGCTTTGCATCCGCTGGTTCAGGCTATGACGAACAAACTATGCTCTTAACCAAGGCCATCCCCGTTTCACATCAACCTACCATGTTCAAGAGTTACATTACTCGTCTCAAAGGTATCGTAGGGGAGAAGAAAGCGATGGAGATCATCAATGGTGCGGTCGTGATGGTCAGTGCAGGCACTAACGATTTCATCTTAAACTATTATAATTTCCCCACAAGGCGTCAAGAGTATCCTAAGATATCTGATTACCAAAATTTCGTGCTTAAGAGACTAGAGAACTTCCTCAAGGTAACCATCTAATCGTATAACTTTTTTCTTCTTCCATAAAAGGTTAATCTCTACATATCTTATGAACAATGTTTAAAAAAAAAGTTTAAAAATATACGATATAGTCAGGCGGTCAACAAAAGAGAATATATATATATACAGACGTTTATACAAGATATATATGGTATATATTTTAAAATAAAAATAATAATATATTATACATAATTTTATATCAATTTATTAAATAAAATCTCTATGAATAATGAAACCTCCAATAATATACTGGTCAAGTATGTCTTGTAAATTGCTATCATTAGCTAGAGACTATTAATGTACACTTGATGTTTTGATATGTCTAGGAGCTTTACACTTTAGGGTGCCGAAAAATGTCGGTGGGTGGCTTGTCCCCTATGGGCTGCTTGCCGATCCAAATAACCTTGAAACTCCGCAGAGGCATATCCAGAAGATGCATAAATAGAGAGAACAAAGATGCCGCCTTGTACAATGAAAAACTTCGAAAGCTATTGCCTGCTATTGAAGCTTCTCTCCCAGGAAGCAAAATCGCATACGCAAATGTCTACGATCCCATGATGGACATGCTGAAGAACCCTTCCAAATACGGTATGTTAACTTTACTTCTTTCACAAGTCATCCCCCTGGTTTATTGACCGCTTAGATATTCATTCATTCACGTGTAGGGTTTAAGGAAACGAAGAAAGGTTGCTGCGGAACAGGGTTTTTAGAGACGAGTGACATGTGCAACTCCCAATCTAAGCTGTGTTCCAATCACTCTGAGTATATGTTCTTTGACTCTATTCACCCTTCCCTCGCCACCTACACTCACATCGCTGGTTCTACCCACTCTACCTTATCGAAGCTTCTTGACGCCTAAAAGCTCTCAACTATTAAATATTTTATTGGTTATTTTAGTTTACGTATTAGTCACCATGAGATTGATTCTATTCTTTGATGTATGCTATCACTTTTTTTTAAAAATTGCATCAGCATTCACCAAACAAAACAAAAAAAAAAACATTATTTAACAGGATTCACAATATTACAAATTTTTAGATTAATAATCAACTTTAGCGTTCTTTGAACAACCCCTTAATCCTCAACTCCAAATCTTCAACAGAATACGCAATAAACGGCTCTCCACGCCTCCCATTAATCTCCGGCGACGCCTTCAATCTTCCGATGAAACTCGAGTACGCCGGCGACACAATCCCGGCGATGGAGCTTCTCAACTCCTCTCTCAATTGCTCATCAGTGACAACCCATTGAGATTGCATAAGACACACTTCATCGAACCGGGATTTGAACAATTTAAGATTCTCTATCAACTTAGGGTACGGACTCTCTGTCCTAAGCAACGCCACGACTTGGTTCCACGAGCTCCTCAAGAAATTAGAATGGTATTGCCTCAGCTTCGCTGCATGCTTGACGATCCAGTCTTCTCCTAGGACCGAACCAAGCTCGTTATCCGTGGCCTTGTCAAGAATATACTTACCATTGTTCATCATGAACAAGAAACACAGAGGCGGGTCACGGTACGTTCGTTTCTTGCCTTCCAAGTTAGTCTCCAACAACTCCAAAACCCATATAAGTTGTACAGACAAAGGTCTTGTCTCTGATCCCGCATCGTTCCGGGTCTGATCAAGGATCTGCTCCAAGGATTGTCGCGATTTACACGCCGCACGCAGATAATTCATCACGTACCGTGTGATAGGGTGAATCCACCGCCAGGGAACGCGGTTTTGGGAGGGTCACGGCGGATCAAATTCTCAAGCTCCATAAATATCCCTCTAACCGCTTCACCTAACCGTTTATGAATCGCAACCGCCTCGTGCTTCAGCGGCGAGCAGTATTTGTTAGAGAATAGCGTTTCCATCCTGGGAATCAAGTCTTCGACCGCTTCGTATAAATCCATAACCTTAAACATACGTTCAGGCAAACGGCTCCCTAGAGCGATCGCGTCTGCGAAATTTAAAAGCTGCGTGGTCGTCCCGCGACAAACTTCCATGAAGGATAGATCGGTTACGGATGAGACAGGAAGATCAGAGAAACCCGGTCGCAGAGAAGACGCTCGCTAGGGAAGAAAACGCGGAACACCATTGTAACCGCTTTGATCCAACGATCGATTTCGTCTTCGAGGTCTTGCCATGGAGAGTCTTGGACTTCTTCCATACTTAGCCCTCTCAGATGCAACCTCGATAGACTCTCCTCGAGAAACTCTCTTCGTCTACTGCTGTAGACTCGTGAACACTCTTTCCCGAATCCACCAGAGACCATCCGCAAGGCGATCGCGTTTAGATCGCCGATAACGCTAGATTGTAGCGGCTCGATCACGATTTTGTAGTCAGTCACCGGACGGGCAACGATAACCTATTCAAATGTTGTGAATTTTATAACCACAAAACTTAACCGGGTTGGAATAAAACCAAACCGAATCAACTTGGACCGACAAAACTTAAAACAAACTCATAACCAATTTGATATTCTTACAAATCAAAAACAAATTGAAATCCATTTCAATATAACTTTGTGAAAGGCACGAAATCTGTTAGATAATTATGTTTAGAATTATACTATACTGAACAGAGACCTAATTAATTATTTATATTTTGAAACTATAATTATTTTTTATCTAAAACTGATAAACCAAAAGTCAGATGGAACTCAAATTCTGAACCGGATTGTTAACATAAGGACATGAAAATTAATGTGGATTTTGGTTTTAGTAATTAAATTTTTAGTACAAGTTCATTAAGTACCTGGTCGTAGCTTATGTCGTTGTCCTCTTCACCGGAGAACTCGTCGTCAGAGTCAAACGACTCGGAGGCTCGGTCCATAACATATCCAAACTCCTCCTGAAGCCTAAACATCACCTGTTGAATCAGCTCATCGGCACGGGAGAGACAGACAGCGACGGATTTATCTCCGGGCATGGATCTCAGGTCTCCGGCCAGCGCAATCAGCTCATCAACGGCGTCGAGAAAACTCCGCGAGTCAACGGGATCAGACCAGATCGGTCGATCCTCCACGATGTAGCTAGAGATCTGTCGCTCTAAGGAGTTAAGCGATCGGTCAAGGTTGAGGTTTGCGCCGCCACCGTGGGATGCGTTGGTTCGAGAGTTGCTGCTTGTGTTTCCTGTGGCACCATAGCCGGAGAGAATCTGTAAGATATCGCCGGCGGCGCTAGGGTCCTTGCCGAGAGCTCTGGCGATGTCTCTGGCGGCTGCGTATAGATTCTCGTCGCCGGCTTCAGCCATGGAGGTTAATTTGATGGGAAATAATAATAATAAATGGTTTGTGGAAATTAAGGGGATCGGTGGATTATGTGAATAAAGACGAAACTCTATAACTATGATGATATGGAAAAGTCTTCGGGCAGCAGAAGAATAAGAGTAGACGCGGGAAGCATGTCTGACTTGTGTGCTTGCTTGCTTCTGTTTGTATTTTAATGAGTTTGTAATTTTTATACTGCGACGACCACGACTTTGTCTTTGTTTCTATAAGATTTTATGTTTACCAGAACGTGAACGCACTTTACCAACCCCCGTTATTCGTTTAGCGTTTGTTTTAAATTACTCCAATTTGCATGCATCGTGGGAATTGGTCACGTTGAATTTTCGGTGTTGGGTCCACATTCTAATTAGCCAGTGACTTTTGTTTCCTTTGCACTTTACGTGGAAACTTGCCAATGAACATTGTAGTAATTTTTGAGATCCAAAATCTTGGGTCTCACGGTACTATTGAGTTTGGTAATTTGGTTGACAGGCCCAATTTTTTTCTTAATTATTTTACACATAGCCTAGACTGAGAGAATTGGGGGCCCATCTAACAATATTTTATTTTCATAATATTAAAATATAAGAAAAAGATTAGAAAATGAAAAATCTAATTTTAAAAAATATTGTATATTTAAAAATAATATCACACTTTTCCACTTATAATTCATATAATTTTATTAAATTATTATATGTTTCAAGGAAATTTTATCTTTATCTTATTAAAGAGAGTACATATTCTTCAAAATCAATATAAGATATATATTTCTGTACTAATAATTTTAAAATATGTAAGAAAAATGTATAAAACTATATGTGTAATATCAGATGAAATTTATGATAGATTATGTGTAAGATCATTTTTATATAAGTTTGAAAAAAAGTTTTTTTTTTTAGTTACGTTATCTCCGGAAGAAGAGAAACATATCTCACTTTTGCTTTTTCGCTTTGTGGCTCTCCTTTCACTTTATTAAAAACAAAAACAATATTTATTAGAAAAAATCTCAGCCAGTAGATAGATAACAAGGGGTGGATTACTCAGCATGCATATGAACCCCCAAGTCACAAGTTCACAACTTTCATCAGACCCCCCGGAGGATCATTTGCTCCTCCTCCTCCGCCGCAACCAATGACTTCCTTTTACATCAACTCCTTACTTCCCCTTCCTCCTTCTCATCCCCAGAAACTCCTCGAACCTTCCCCTTCCTCCTCTTTGTTGAGCACTTCCAGTTCTTATAACGAAGCTGCTCTTAAACCGATCGTCATCAATGGAGATCCACCCACTTTCGTCTCTGCCCCTTCTCGCCGTATCATCGCAGGTTCGTCTCTAAAAATCTAATCTTTTTGGTCATACGAAAACAAAGCTGAGATTTTTATATTTTTTTGAGTATTTGCTCTTTTACTGGGGTTTTCTTATGGTATGCATAGTTGGAGACCTTCACGGCGATCTGAGTAAAGCCAGAGATGCCCTTCAGATTGCCGGTGTCTTAAGCTCAGACGGAAAAGACCAATGGGTCGGCGAAGACACTGTATGTCCTTTTTTCATCGCTCACCAAATTGAGTGGAACAACATAATTTCAGTTTCTGTTGCATTAGTTCAAAGACTGAGACCGAGTCTGAATAGGGATATGTATGGAATGGATGATACTAGGCTTGTCTCGAAAGCAACCTGTTGTAATCAATCTGTTTCTGAATTGCTGCTGTCTTGATGTTTGAGATCTCCTAGTGTGCTTTATAATAAGATATTTTGACTTATTAAGTCCTCTTGACTTCTTCCAAGTTCCAACGTTAATACATGAAAATTACAGGTAGTAGTCCAGGTAGGAGATATACTGGACCGTGGCGAGGATGAGATTGCAATACTCTCCTTATTAAGGTTACTTGATGAACAGGCCAAAGCTAACGGTGGAGCTGTTTTCCAGGTTTTGAATTTCTCTTGAGTTTGACAAGTATTATGTGTTACATGGAAAACATAGGACTAACAAAACTTTGCAATTAATTGTCCAATACTTTAAAAGGTTAATGGGAACCATGAGACGATGAACGTTGAAGGAGATTTCAGATACGTAGACACAAGAGCATTTGATGAGTGTATAGACTTTCTTGACTACTTGGAGGACTATGCACAAGACTGGGACAAAGCTTTCAAGAATTGGATTTCCGAATCAAGGCAATGGAAAAAAGATAGGGAGAGTTCTCAAACCTATTGGGATCAATGGAATATAGTGAAGGTACTTCAAAATTTGGCTGTACCTTCTAACTGAGTCACTCTAAAGTTCTGTATTAAGTCATTGGAAAAAAACTATTAGGACAGAGGCAAAAGGGAGTGATTGCAAGGTCGGTCCTTTTCAGACCAGGTGGTCGGTTAGCATGTGAGTTGGCTCGTCATGGAGTTATCTTGCGTGTTAATAACTGGGTGTTCTGCCACGGTGGTCTCCTTCCTCACCACGGTAAAACATAATCAGAGTCAAGCGTCCAGAGATGTTTTTTTTTTGGGGTTTGAACTCATGTCCTTATGGATGTTACTTGTTGCAGTTGCATACGGCGTAGAGAGGATAAACAGAGAAGTCTCTACCTGGATGAAGAGCTCTAGTGACGATGAAGACAGTCCTGAGATGCCATTCATTGCAACTCGGGGATTTGACAGTGTGGTCTGGAGCAGACTTTACTCAAGAGAGACCTCTGATCTGAATGAATATCAATTTGAACAGGTAAGTTGTCACCAAACTCCTCAAAACTGTTAAAAATCATCATCAAGCTTGGGTTGAATATGTTTCCTGAGTACTCTTCTAAATCAGGTAGGTAAAATACTCCGGGACTCTCTTGAAGCTGTCGGTGCCAAGGCCATGGTGGTAGGACATACTCCTCAGTTATCAGGCGTAAACTGGTACATTTATCAAAAACTCATTCTCAACGTATCTTAATCACAAGATCTATTTTAAAAAACTTTTATTAATGAAAATATCTTGTTAGTGAATATGGTTGTGGCATATGGAGAGTTGATGTGGGAATGTCCAGTGGCGTTCTTGACTCTAGACCGGAGGTATTTGTAACAATCTTGGCTCTTTTTTGATTAGTTGCTTCTATTATGTCTTTGTACAATCTCTATTCTTTGGAGATGATGATGACTGGCTGGCTCTGGTGTTTTTTTTTTTCTTCAGGTTTTGGAGATAAGAGGGGACAAAGCTAGAGTTATTAGGAGCAACCAGGACAAACTTCGTGAACTTCAAGTTGCAGATTACATTTAAAAAGCTCTTTGTGACAAAAAAAAAAAACAGACTCTAATGGCCTGAACTTTGAATTCTTTAGGCATGAACAAATAAAAAAGCAGCAGAAGTTTCATACAAGACCCGGATGAGAGACATATACAGCTGAGGTGAGGTCCAAACATTCAATTCTAAGTATGTATTGTGTATAATACATGTTTGTGAATCATAAGAAACATACGGTATTCATCAAGTAAAGGAGTTTGTATAGCAAAACACTATATAGTTAATGAGATGCTTTTATTATAAGGGACTTATAAGTAGCTTACTTCTATGCAAACAACACTAAGTTAAAAGACAACTGTTGCATAAGCCACAGAGCAGCTTGGAAGTTAATGATTAGTAGAAAATCAATTGGATTTTTCTTTTGACTGAATCAGAACTTTTACCCTGAAATAAATATTTTCAGTTAAAAAAAAAAAGAGAGCTCAGGTACGGCGAAATCATCTATCAACTTAGGGTACGGACTCTCTGTCCTAAGCAACGCCACGACTTGGTTCCACGAGCTCCTCAAGAAATTAGAATGGTATTGCCTCAGCTTCGCTGCATGCTTGACGATCCAGTCTTCTCCTAGGACCGAACCAAGCTCGTTATCCGTGGCCTTGTCAAGAATATACTTACCATTGTTCATCATGAACAAGAAACACAGAGGCGGGTCACGGTACGTTCGTTTCTTGCCTTCCAAGTTAGTCTCCAACAACTCCAAAACCCATATAAGTTGTACAGACAAAGGTCTTGTCTCTGATCCCGCATCGTTCCGGGTCTGATCAAGGATCTGCTCCAAGGATTGTCGCGATTTACACGCCGCACGCAGATAATTCATCACGTACCGTGTGATAGGGTGAATCCCACCGCCAGGGAACGCGGTTTTGGGAGGGTCACGGCGGATCAAATTCTCAAGCTCCATAAATATCCCTCTAACCGCTTCACCTAACCGTTTATGAATCGCAACCGCCTCGTGCTTCAGCGGCGAGCAGTATTTGTTAGAGAATAGCGTTTCCATCCTGGGAATCAAGTCTTCGACCGCTTCGTATAAATCCATAACCTTAAACATACGTTCAGGCAAACGGCTCCCTAGAGCGATCGCGTCTGCGAAATTTAAAAGCTGCGTGGTCGTCCCGCGACAAACTTCCATGAAGGATAGATCGGTTACGGATGAGACAGGAAGATCAGAGAAAACCCGGTCGCAGAGAAGACGCTCGCTAGGGAAGAAAACGCGGAACACCATTGTAACCGCTTTGATCCAACGATCGATTTCGTCTTCGAGGTCTTGCCATGGAGAGTCTTGGACTTCTTCCATACTTAGCCCTCTCAGATGCAACCTCGATAGACTCTCCTCGAGAAACTCTCTTCGTCTACTGCTGTAGACTCGTGAACACTCTTTCCCGAATCCACCAGAGACCATCCGCAAGGCGATCGCGTTTAGATCGCCGATAACGCTAGATTGTAGCGGCTCGATCACGATTTTGTAGTCAGTCACCGGACGGGCAACGATAACCTATTCAAATGTTGTGAATTTTATAACCACAAAACTTAACCGGGTTGGAATAAAACCAAACCGAATCAACTTGGACCGACAAAACTTAAAACAAACTCATAACCAATTTGATATTCTTACAAATCAAAAACAAATTGAAATCCATTTCAATATAACTTTGTGAAAGGCACGAAATCTGTTAGATAATTATGTTTAGAATTATACTATACTGAACAGAGACCTAATTAATTATTTATATTTTGAAACTATAATTATTTTTTATCTAAAACTGATAAACCAAAAGTCAGATGGAACTCAAATTCTGAACCGGATTGTTAACATAAGGACATGAAAATTAATGTGGATTTTGGTTTTAGTAATTAAATTTTTAGTACAAGTTCATTAAGTACCTGGTCGTAGCTTATGTCGTTGTCCTCTTCACCGGAGAACTCGTCGTCAGAGTCAAACGACTCGGAGGCTCGGTCCATAACATATCCAAACTCCTCCTGAAGCCTAAACATCACCTGTTGAATCAGCTCATCGGCACGGGAGAGACAGACAGCGACGGATTTATCTCCGGGCATGGATCTCAGGTCTCCGGCCAGCGCAATCAGCTCATCAACGGCGTCGAGAAAACTCCGCGAGTCAACGGGATCAGACCAGATCGGTCGATCCTCCACGATGTAGCTAGAGATCTGTCGCTCTAAGGAGTTAAGCGATCGGTCAAGGTTGAGGTTTGCGCCGCCACCGTGGGATGCGTTGGTTCGAGAGTTGCTGCTTGTGTTTCCTGTGGCACCATAGCCGGAGAGAATCTGTAAGATATCGCCGGCGGCGCTAGGGTCCTTGCCGAGAGCTCTGGCGATGTCTCTGGCGGCTGCGTATAGATTCTCGTCGCCGGCTTCAGCCATGGAGGTTAATTTGATGGGAAATAATAATAATAAATGGTTTGTGGAAATTAAGGGGATCGGTGGATTATGTGAATAAAGACGAAACTCTATAACTATGATGATATGGAAAAGTCTTCGGGCAGCAGAAGAATAAGAGTAGACGCGGGAAGCATGTCTGACTTGTGTGCTTGCTTGCTTCTGTTTGTATTTTAATGAGTTTGTAATTTTTATACTGCGACGACCACGACTTTGTCTTTGTTTCTATAAGATTTTATGTTTACCAGAACGTGAACGCACTTTACCAACCCCGTTATTCGTTTAGCGTTTGTTTTAAATTACTCAATTTGCATGCATCGTGGGAATTGGTCACGTTGAATTTTCGGTGTTGGGTCCACATTCTAATTAGCCAGTGACTTTTGTTTCCTTTGCACTTTACGTGGAAACTTGCCAATGAACATTGTAGTAATTTTTGAGATCCAAAATCTTGGGTCTCACGGTACTATTGAGTTTGGTAATTTGGTTGACAGGCCCAATTTTTTTCTTAATTATTTTACACATAGCCTAGACTGAGAGAATTGGGGGCCCATCTAACAATATTTTATTTTCATAATATTAAAATATAAGAAAAAGATTAGAAAATGAAAAATCTAATTTTAAAAAATATTGTATATTTAAAAATAATATCACACTTTTCCACTTATAATTCATATAATTTTATTAAATTATTATATGTTTCAAGGAAATTTTATCTTTATCTTATTAAAGAGAGTACATATTCTTCAAAATCAATATAAGATATATATTTCTGTACTAATAATTTTAAAATATGTAAGAAAAATGTATAAAACTATATGTGTAATATCAGATGAAATTTATGATAGATTATGTGTAAGATCATTTTTATATAAGTTTGAAAAAAGTTTTTTAGTTACGTTATCTCCGGAAGAAGAGAAACATATCTCACTTTTGCTTTTTCGCTTTGTGGCTCTCCTTTCACTTTATTAAAAACAAAAACAATATTTATTAGAAAAAATCTCAGCCAGTAGATAGATAACAAGGGGTGGATTACTCAGCATGCATATGAACCCCCAAGTCACAAGTTCACAACTTTCATCAGACCCCCCGGAGGATCATTTGCTCCTCCTCCTCCGCCGCAACCAATGACTTCCTTTTACATCAACTCCTTACTTCCCCTTCCTCCTTCTCATCCCCAGAAACTCCTCGAACCTTCCCCTTCCTCCTCTTTGTTGAGCACTTCCAGTTCTTATAACGAAGCTGCTCTTAAACCGATCGTCATCAATGGAGATCCACCCACTTTCGTCTCTGCCCCTTCTCGCCGTATCATCGCAGGTTCGTCTCTAAAAATCTAATCTTTTTGGTCATACGAAAACAAAGCTGAGATTTTTATATTTTTTTGAGTATTTGCTCTTTTACTGGGGTTTTCTTATGGTATGCATAGTTGGAGACCTTCACGGCGATCTGAGTAAAGCCAGAGATGCCCTTCAGATTGCCGGTGTCTTAAGCTCAGACGGAAAAGACCAATGGGTCGGCGAAGACACTGTATGTCCTTTTTTCATCGCTCACCAAATTGAGTGGAACAACATAATTTCAGTTTCTGTTGCATTAGTTCAAAGACTGAGACCGAGTCTGAATAGGGATATGTATGGAATGGATGATACTAGGCTTGTCTCGAAAGCAACCTGTTGTAATCAATCTGTTTCTGAATTGCTGCTGTCTTGATGTTTGAGATCTCCTAGTGTGCTTTATAATAAGATATTTTGACTTATTAAGTCCTCTTGACTTCTTCCAAGTTCCAACGTTAATACATGAAAATTACAGGTAGTAGTCCAGGTAGGAGATATACTGGACCGTGGCGAGGATGAGATTGCAATACTCTCCTTATTAAGGTTACTTGATGAACAGGCCAAAGCTAACGGTGGAGCTGTTTTCCAGGTTTTGAATTTCTCTTGAGTTTGACAAGTATTATGTGTTACATGGAAAACATAGGACTAACAAAACTTTGCAATTAATTGTCCAATACTTTAAAAGGTTAATGGGAACCATGAGACGATGAACGTTGAAGGAGATTTCAGATACGTAGACACAAGAGCATTTGATGAGTGTATAGACTTTCTTGACTACTTGGAGGACTATGCACAAGACTGGGACAAAGCTTTCAAGAATTGGATTTCCGAATCAAGGCAATGGAAAAAAGATAGGGAGAGTTCTCAAACCTATTGGGATCAATGGAATATAGTGAAGGTACTTCAAAATTTGGCTGTACCTTCTAACTGAGTCACTCTAAAGTTCTGTATTAAGTCATTGGAAAAAAACTATTAGGACAGAGGCAAAAGGGAGTGATTGCAAGGTCGGTCCTTTTCAGACCAGGTGGTCGGTTAGCATGTGAGTTGGCTCGTCATGGAGTTATCTTGCGTGTTAATAACTGGGTGTTCTGCCACGGTGGTCTCCTTCCTCACCACGGTAAAACATAATCAGAGTCAAGCGTCCAGAGATGTTTTTTTTTTGGGGTTTGAACTCATGTCCTTATGGATGTTACTTGTTGCAGTTGCATACGGCGTAGAGAGGATAAACAGAGAAGTCTCTACCTGGATGAAGAGCTCTAGTGACGATGAAGACAGTCCTGAGATGCCATTCATTGCAACTTCGGGGATTTGACAGTCAACTCTTCACATTCTTAATAAACCAGGATGAACCGATGTAAGAAGCTTGATATGGATACATAAAGTAGTGGAGAATCACCAGGAAATTTGAATAAATCTCATAGGAGTTAGGATGAAGAAGCTATCCCACTTTCAAATCGTGATCCCGCTTTTCTGGGAATATGACAACTTTTCTGGCCATTCTTATCAAACCAGGATGAACCGCTATGTAAGAAGCTTGATTTGGATACATAAAGTAGTGGAGAATCACCAGGAAGTTAAATAAATCTCATAGGAGTTAGATGAAGAAGCTATCCCACTTTGAAATCAGTGATCCTAGTTTTTCTGTTTGGGAATATGAAAACTTCTTTGTCATTCTTATCAAACCAGGATGAACCCCATGTAAGAAGCTTGATATGGATACATAAAG
>CM028688.1:3240571-3299497 GCA_016771965.1 Brassica carinata
CAATTTAGTAAAATGGGTTAATAAAATAGAATAAGACAAAGAATACTTAAAATAGTTTTATTAATTAATTTAGAAGCATTTGCAAGGCATATCAGGCCGAAATAAATTCAAAGAATTTTTTGTCCATAGTGATTTATGGTTAAAAGCCTATAATATAGGAAAGTCAAAGATTTGGTTGGTATTATTTCGAATTTTGTGTTGTTTCATATATTCGAATTTAATTAAAAAAATAGGAAAGCGCAGACTTTGTTGTTGTTCCGCAATTGTAGTTTTAAAAGTGATTGAGGGTGTGCGAACAATTAGATTTTGTGGTTGTTTATGGTATCTTTTGATTTGAACCAAAGAAATAGGAAATGCTAAGATTTCTCGTTTTTATGCTTGAATTTGTGATCCAATTAAAAATTTGAATGTACTTCTGTTTGAATTCGATAATAAAGGCTAAGATTTTGTGATTGTGACGAAAATTGTAGGTGCCACTGAGAATTTGACCTTCAAATTTTTACACAGATGAATTAAAAGTATAACTATATACTGACGGCGGGTATATGTTTTGCTTTGTATGCTTTTTTTGAAATTTAATTTCTAAACTTATGTTTTTTTGTTATTATATATGTATTTTTTGTATCAGATATGTGTACTTTTTTTGGGCAAATCTGTGTTTTTATTTGTAATCCTACTCATGTACTTTTTTTCTCAAAATGATTAGGCAAAATATGATTTTGAACATTGTATGAAATTATTATGTAACATAACTTTATGTTATTACATAGATTATTGGACGAAATTTTACAAAGAAATAGAAAAAACCGTAAAGATAAAATAGTAGTTAAAAAAAGAGCATTATAAGCATCTTCAAAGGTAGGATACAAAACTCCATTAACAGTTCGTAAATCTATGTAGCTGGTCGATATTTTGTTTTGGTTTAAAAGAAAAATTCATATAATCCAATTCACTTTGTTTGGAATTATTAAAAAGGTTACTCATTATTTTATCTTTGTTCTTACTATTAATGTCCATCCAATCTTGATATTGCGAAATTTGATTTGCCTTCTTTGTTGAGACATTATCAAAATTTAGATCTTTATGTGAAGCTTCTTCGTCACCTTTTTCCATATTTTTTCTCTTCATCTATAACAAATATGATAAAAGACAAATTGAAAATCTAAAATATGAATACCAACTTTCATTGAAGAAAAAAATTATCAATTTCTCGATTAAAAATAGAAAATCTGACCTTTCAATACTGGTAGTTGTCGATGATTGAAGACAAATGAATATAATCTTCTTTTAAATGTTAAAGTATTATGTGGTTTTGTTGAATGACTGAAAAGAGAGTAGATGTATATATAGGAGATGAAGAAAATAGGTAAATATTTAAATCAAGGTAGATTAACATTACAATTTGTCTAAAAATAGGAAATTATTAATCTATATTTAGATTCCAGAAAAAAAGGATATAGCAAAAGACAAATTCAAAACCAACTATTTTAAGCTAATCAACTATCCCACATATTATGTTAGCAAAACACACTAACATAATAGTTTGGGTTATACTATTCATGTATATTTTTTTAGATTGAATCCTAATATGAAATTTCGTTTTATTAGTTTTAATTAAATTCAACAAAAAACATACTAAATCAAACTAATGATTTCATAAAGAGGCTTTGTTCAAGCGGGTAAGGTTTTTACATAATATTCTCAAACAAACGATTTCATAAAGAGGCTTCAGTCTAAAGAACATACTTCATCAAAAGCATTCAACATTTCCATTTAAACATGTAACACAAGTCCAAGAACAAAGTAGCAAAGTAGATTACATAGACAAAGAACTCAAAATACAAATTTAAACACACATTGCATAGAAAAACAGAGAAACTACATATCACTACCTTTATTAGTCATCCTTAATAGCAAACTCATATAACTGGTTAAGCCTCTTGTAGTAGTAACATTTGTTGCATATTAAAGCCATGGTACCTTGAGGATGGCAGTGGGACCATGGCTGAAGATTGACCATGTTCGTATAGTAGTCAATCGTCCATTCAATACGGATATCACGTAGTGAGTTCTTGATTCTTTTCCAACAATGATCGGAGGTTGAGATATTGTCGCGCCAATTGAGTTTATCTAAAAACTTCTTATCCTTACGATAGTTACCTAAAGCAAGATTTAACAACCCATAATGACACGTACCATTTTCATTGTTCCCATTTGACGATTGCCGTAAATGATAAAGGCCTTTGCATATGTCATCTTTGCAGAAGAACTGAAGTAATTCTTCGATATAATGGACTTCAGGATTGCCATTAGCCAAGCAAAGTTCCTTGAACTGTTTGTGCTTAGTGACCATCTGGAGTGGATCAGCACAAAAATGTCGAAGACTAATATTTCTGAAATAGCTAGCAGGATCCAGGTATGAGTAATCATCGTAGGTAGAGTTATCACCGGTGATTGTCAGGTTGTAATTATTGACAGAATTATCTGAGTCCATCTCCAATAGTGTGTCTTTGTTGAGTAAAATGTGAGAGTAGAAGAAGGGGGAGTTCGAGATGGTTTAGTTATAGATTATCTTTGTTTTTTTAATATGATGCAGTAATATAAGCTTAGTTATTTATCTACTAATCCAAAAAAAGCTAAACATACCTGTGAACCACTTAAAAAGGTCGGCTCAACATCAGACTGAGTCCATGACTCGGTAGTGCTACCACCAGATAGTAGCATACTTAGGTCTTTCCATACTTTACCAACTTTGTACATCCCACATTTGCTAGCAATATTTTTACTCTCAATGTGAATACCAAACATGAAAGTCTTTCCAACCAAACCAGTAATAGCCTCAGGAAAAGATTCAACATCTTCGAGCTGTTATATTCAGTATATGTTAGAAGAATGATTTTGTATTATGTTAAATATGAGCCAATGTTTTAATGGTGAGAGTGTATAATGAATATGCATCAATACAGGTTATAACCTCATCAAATGAACCGTTGAGCAAGGCAGCAGCCTTTTCAGGAACTACTCCGATTGCAATCCAGTCCAGCATCATTAGGTAAGCTTCTCCAGTACCATCTTTCACCCATACATGAATCCTGAACCTGTATCACATATTTAAAATTAGCAACTCACAAAAATAAAAAATACACAACAAAGAGCAAGTTTATAATATGTATTACTGTGGCATGACTTCAGTGACTTTATCGTCACACTTTTCACACCACCACAAATGAGTTGTTATCTCCTTTCCCTTGACCATTTGAACTTTCTTTGAAATCTTGAAGCACTTTTTGTGGCAAACTTTGCATCCAAAATAGTACCATCCCCAATCCTTGTCAATTGCATAGATTGTGGCGATGAGTCTGCATTGCTCAATCTACATTTACATTGAAATAGTAGTCTTTTAAGCATTGGCACTGTCGAATTCACTCGTGAATCAAAACTATTACCTGAGTTGCTTTAAGAATCTCGAAATGTCTCTAATTGGGTATTGCATCCATTTATCACGCCTAATCTTCCTTTCAAGTTTGTCTTGTTGGGATACAGCCACATATAGTTGTCCATGAGAGAAAACATCTCTTGGTAGATAAAATCCAACATTGGATAGGGATTGACCTTGACTCTTGTTAATTGTAATAGCAAATGCAACTGCAATAGTGTGTCTTTGTTGAGTAAAATGTGAGAGTAGAAGAAGGGGAGTTCGAGATGGTTTAGTTATAGATTATCTTTGTTTTTTTAATATGATGCAGTAATATAAGCTTAGTTATTTATCTACTAATCCAAAAAAAGCTAAACATACCTGTGAACCACTTAAAAAGGTCGGCTCAACATCAGACTGAGTCCATGACTCGGTAGTGCTACCACCAGATAGTAGCATACTTAGGTCTTTCCATACTTTACCAACTTTGTACATCCCACATTTGCTAGCAATATTTTTACTCTCAATGTGAATACCAAACATGAAAGTCTTTCCAACCAAACCAGTAATAGCCTCAGGAAAAGATTCAACATCTTCGAGCTGTTATATTCAGTATATGTTAGAAGAATGATTTTGTATTATGTTAAATATGAGCCAATGTTTTAATGGTGAGAGTGTATAATGAATATGCATCAATACAGGTTATAACCTCATCAAATGAACCGTTGAGCAAGGCAGCAGCCTTTTCAGGAACTACTCCGATTGCAATCCAGTCCAGCATCATTAGGTAAGCTTCTCCAGTACCATCTTTCACCCATACATGAATCCTGAACCTGTATCACATATTTAAAATTAGCAACTCACAAAAATAAAAAATACACAACAAAGAGCAAGTTTATAATATGTATTACTGTGGCATGACTTCAGTGACTTTATCGTCACACTTTTCACACCACCACAAATGAGTTGTTATCTCCTTTCCCTTGACCATTTGAACTTTCTTTGAAATCTTGAAGCACTTTTTGTGGCAAACTTTGCATCCAAAATAGTACCATCCCCAATCCTTGTCAATTGCATAGATTGTGGCGATGAGTCTGCATTGCTCAATCTACATTTACATTGAAATAGTAGTCTTTTAAGCATTGGCACTGTCAGAATTCACTCGTGAATCAAAACTATTACCTGAGTTGCTTTAAGAATCTCTGAAATGTCTCTAATTGGGTATTGCATCCATTTATCACGTCTAATCTTCCTTTCAAGTTTGTCTTGTTGGGATACAGCCAAAGCATTGGATGCAACTTCCCTGTTAAATGTTTACAATAAAGTTGATTTAATCAATAGAAATATAGATTTTCATAAGCAAGTACACTCTAATTACCTTTTCAAAAAGGCCTCAGTCTCCATTATGGGTGGGTTGAAAAAGATTTGAGAAGCATCAAATGAATTTGAAATTTGAACCTCATCTGACATAAAAAAAATAATCATAAAAAACGTTAATAGGACACTTAATGTAAGATAATATGATATGATAAGTGAGAAGGGCGGATTACCTCTATAGGTCCCGACTTTCACAAAACGTAAGAGACAAACAACAACATCATCACCACCTGCTTTGCAATTAGATTGAATTTTTTCTGCAAATTTTCCCCATAGACAGCAGAAAATCCTACGGCTACTGTAAAAATAATTATGTCAAATGAAAGCTGTTAAACATAGTAATATGATATAAGGAAACATATATACAATTTTGACTTACTCAAGGTATGTCAAACTGAACTCAATTTTCTTTCTTTCTTTACCCGAGCAGAGAACTGTTTCAAGAGCTCCCAAATCCGTCACTTCTCCAATAACATCTGTAAGAATGAAAAATAAGTATCATAATCAAATCATAAATTTTAAAAAATTGAAATCGGCATACTTACCGATAAAGATGTTTTCATCTTCTACACCCTATTGAATAGTTTGGAAATCAACCAAACTGAGAAACATGTTGTTGTTTTGCAGGTTTGCTGGAGTGATATTAGTGGCATAAATTAAATTGATCTTGTATTGATGATTGGTAGGTATGAAGGTAGGACCGGGGGTAGTTATGGAGAAATTTTCAATGTTTCTCCACATTCCAACAGGTAGTTTATTTGCAAACTTATCCCAGTAGGTCTTTTTACAGGATGCCAGAATTTTTGTTCCCTTCAAATATAAAAAAATATATTGATTTAGATAGGTGTACATGATATATTTATTTGCTAAGAATGAAGAGAAAAACAAATAATATATTCAAGTTAAGTTCTGAAACTTACATGTACATCAGACAAAATGATTTCCAATGTTTCTCCTGAAAGTTTGGTGTAATGCTTCCAGGTATGAAGCACGTTAACTTGAACACGCCATTCTGACTTGTATGGTCTTATGTCAGCCAAATTTGTGACTTCCATGCTTAAAGGTACTTTCTGCAGCGACTAAGTTTAGCAATTCTGGTTTTAGGAAGTGTGGTTTGAGTTTAGAATGGAAGAGCGATATTTATAAGAGAGGATGGCAATGGAAACGTGATTAGTTAAGATATAATAATGTCATATTTTATTTGAAAAATAGTTGCAAAATATGAGGGGATATTTGATGGGATAACGGTTTATGCAAACAAATTTTCAAATTGAATTAGAATAATATATTTGATACCTCGAATCTTCTTATTTGTTGCATATACACTCACAAATTGTTTATTAATATGATCCTATAGTTTAGGAAGCAAATCGTATAAATCTGATTTTTTACTTTCAAAAAAATCGTGCGGTTTAAGTATCCTATATATTAGCTACTTTAGGTAATTACATTTTCATTTAATTAATTATTATATATGTATGCAGTTATCTGTATTGCTGGTTCCTGATTAATAGGAGAAGAAGTGATGGTTACGTTGATTAATTTTCAGTATAGAAAAATGATTAAAGGTAAGCATTGTGGATTTAGATAGATGGACATAACCTTATATCAATAGGACAAGGTGGAAAATTAATAGTATTGATATTTTGGGGGGCGGGGGGAGTGATTTATATATAAAACAGATGACTCTGTACATATGTATCAGCTATAATACTTTTTTCTACTCTGAGATAATAGAAGTAAAACCCTATTGAAATGAATCCTATGAACAATTAATTTTCAACGTATTGAATTATTCATAAAGTTTTTAGAACTTTTCTGTTGGTTTAGGTTAGAAGAAAGTATAATGGACATGTAAACTGTGCTGTATTGTCGATAGTGGAAGAGATAATATTCTTCATGTTATGCGTTTTTTTAGTAAGTATTGATCATTTTCGGAACACATTTAATAGCTGGAAAAGTTAGCACTAACTTAATTAAATTTTTCAATGGTATTGGATAGTAAATACTGTGCAACTTCTAGAGATATTTTATATATGTACTTCTGTTTTAATAAAGTAGATAAATTCTGCTAATTTAATCTTATAGGATATGTGAGTTTAAACAAGAAAAAAATCACAACAATATATTTTCTACGGTTGAATAAATAATGCTTTAAAATATTTTTTTCTATCTTAAAAATTTAAATTAAATATGGTTAGTAATTTTATAACTTATAATATGTGTTTTAAAATAAAATTACGATATAAATTAAATATTAAATTTATATTAAATTGGTAATTTAATATATTTAAAAATTATTCAGATTTAAATAAATAAATAAAATATCATTCATTGTTTAAGAAGACTAAAATTTGTAAATTATGTAATATTTTTATACAAAAAAAATAAATTTTTAACATAAGTTAAACTTTACATCAACAACTATATAATATCATATTTATTTTAAAATCACAACAATATATTATTTGAAAACTTTTAAATTTTAAAATTCACTAAATAAATTAATAAGAAATAAATTTTATTTATTACAATATATGTCGCGAAAATATAAAAAAATTGCACCAGAAGTTCGACTTTTAAAATAACATAATGCATTAGTTTGGTAATAAAAATTGAAAGTATATAATTTTACAAACTCAAAAATAGTTATGTACTTTTCAAATTTCTCTTGAGTAAATATATTATTTTGAAAATAAATATTTTAAACTCAAATAATAATATTTTAAATTTTACGAAAGATAAACTCATAGATGCTGAAGTATATTTTTTTTAAATGCAACAAGAGAAAAAATATGTTGTAAATGTGTGTGATGAAGGAGACTTGAAAATAAATATTTTAAACTCAAATAATAATATTATTTTAAAAATAAATATTTTAAACTAAATAATAATATTTCAAATTTTACAAAAGATAAAATCATAAATGCTGAAGCATAATTTTTTGAAATGCAACACGAGAAAAAATGTCGTAAATGTGTGTGATGTAGGAAACTTGAAGTGATGGAGGATGAAGAAGAATCGGACATATCGCAGCTTCAGCATTGAGTGAAACCAAGCTCGGCAGTTTCCTTCTGAAACTTAGCCCTCGTACAGAACAGTGATACTTATTTCCGGCTTTTACTGAACGTCATAAGAAATTTTTCGACTAAAAAGTATAAACAGTGATTGATGTTTTTAAACCTTCCTCAGCGCTCTTTTGATAATTTTCTCAAAGTAATTTTAATCTACAAACGTAGGCATGAGTACATATATTTCCATGTTGAATATATGTGAGAAAATACTAGCTCACCATGTTCATATTTTAAAATGGAGCAAATCAGAGGTTCCGTCAAGCCCCTTGGCACTGCGGTGAACAGCGAACTCCTTAACGGTGATCTCTCTGTACTTTGGAGGGTTATCTTCAGACACAAGCTCCCTCATTGGTCCGTAAATTCTAGGGTTCGGTCTAATGCCTGTTGTGAAGAAACAGGCGACCGAGACTCTAGCTCCTGTGGCTCTGTTTGCCAAGACTCTGTGCTCAGAACTGATGAACTTGTCGTTTGTTATAAGCTGCATGCATCAAGCAACCCACAAAAAAAACTTTGAAACAATAAGAAGATTTTGAGCAAAAGGCATTGATAGTGAACAGGAACTTGCCTGCAAAAGGTCTCCTACGTTGATGATGAGTGCACCAGGAACAGGAGGAACATCGAACCAGTACCCTTCACGGAGAACTTGAAGCCCTTCGATCTGATCCGGAAGAAGGACGGTAAGAAAAGAGCTGTCGCTGTGTTTACTTGCGCCTAAAGTTAGGTCAGGCTCTGGACAGGGTGGGTAGTAGTGGCAAAGCATGCGCAAGCCCTTGGAGCAATCAATCTCCTTGAGGTGATTAGGCTTCAGCCCTAGAGCTTCTGACAAAAGCTCGAACAGAAACTCCCCCAAACTTATAGCTTGCTTTGAGTATTCCAACATAACATCCCTGAAACACTTTTCACTCTATGAATACAGAGAGAGATTACACAATCAAATCATCAGGTTAACAGTAAATGAAATGAAGTCAATGTACCTACAAATAGCTGGAAGATCTTGTGATTTTGGAGGATTTGGGGCCACGTAACAAGAGAAAGTGTCTCTCCAACTTGCAGCTGATGAAGTGTAGAGATCGAAGTTACTTGTATACACAAACTCTCTCCCGAAATCTCGGCTGTAGAATTGTTTCTTCACTTCAGGAGATTGCTCGTTAAACCCTCGAACTCCATCTTTCATCCTCTCCAGAAGATCGAGTGAAACACCATGGTTGACAACCTGGAAGAAACCCCACTTCTCTGCTGCGTCTTTAATCTCATCAACCGTATTCTTGCGCTTGGTCTCGTCCTCAAAGACTCGTCCTTCGAGATCGATCGTTGGGATTGTCGTGAGATGTAGCAAGTCAGAGGAAGGCGGCTTATGGTTTGCTAAGTTGGAAGGTGAGTCGTGGAAGATGCGTGGGAGCTGTGTTATTCCGGCGTCGACGAGTCCTTTCACACCTGTCTTTGTCTCGTCGAAAGCTTTAAGCTCGCTGATACGATCGAATGAAGCAATCTTGGTCGTCTCCATCGTTTCTTTGTTTATTGAGAAAACAGAACAATCTGATACTCAAGATAAACTTTGTTCTTGGGTTTACAGCAAAACCACTTGCTAAAGAAAAATCACTGACCACAGATAAGTTTGATATAAAATGAATGGTTTGTGACAGTTTATGGCCTACTGGCTTTAACGCATTCCTATCTTATAAAACAAAAAAAGTTATTACAGGGAGGCCAAAGTCTTACGCATCCTTATCAAACATAAACGTGCATGTGCATCCACGCATACTTATTAAAAGATAAACGTGCATTCTTTAGATCTTTAGGTATAGTGTTACCATCGAATCCTTTGGATCCGTAGAACTTTGAATACTCTGTAATGGTGGCGTCTCTGTATATTGGAGGGTTTTGTTCAGACAAAAGCTCCTTGATAGGTCCATAAACTCGAGGACTGACCATCAAATACGAAGTGAAGAAGCACGCCACTGAGATACGCGGTCCAGCTCCATTCGCTAAAACACGATGCTCCACGCTTACGAACTCGCCGTTTGTAATAAGCTGCACAGATAAATGCCCCGATAAGATTAAAAAAATTGATGAAGCTACAAAAGGGTGTGGTTAGTTAAATGAGATTTTACCCAAATGGTGGGATGGGAATGGAAGACTCGGACATATCGCAGCTTCAGCATTAAGTGAAACCAAGCTCGGCAGCTTCCTTCTGAAACTTGGCCCTCGTACAGAACAGTGATACTTACATAGGGATATATGATGATTCATGAGCCATGAAGATACTCTTTTATTTCCAGCTTTTGTTGAACTTCATAAGACTTTATTTAGACTAAAAAAGTATAAACAGAGACCTTCCTCAGCACTCTTTTGATATTTTTTTCTCCAAGTAATGATAATCTACAAACGCAGACATGATGATTACATATGTTTCTATGTTGAACATATGTGAGAAAAATAGTAAGCTCAACCATGTTCTCTCATATTTTAAAATGGAGCAAATTAGATCCGTCAAGTCCTTTGGCATTGCGGTGAGCAGCCAACTCCTTAACGGTGATCTCTCTGTACTTTGGAGGGTTATCTTCAGACACAAGCTCTCTAATTGGTCCGTATATTCTAGGATTCGGTCTAATGCCTGTTGTGAAGAAACAGGCGACCGAGACTCTAGCTTTTGTAGCTCTGTTTGCCAACACTCTGTGTTCTGAACTGATGAACTTGTCGTTTGTTACAAGCTGCATCAGACCAATCAAAACAACTTTGTTTACGTTGTGTAGAAGAAGCTGAGACAAATCTGAGGAAAAGGCATTGATTGTGGAACAGAACTTGCCTGCAGAAGGTCTCCGATGTTGATGATGAGTGCACCGGGAACAGGAGGAACATCGAACCAGTACCCTTCACGGAGAACTTGAAGCCCTTCGATCTGGTCCGGAAGGAGGACGGTAAGAAATGAGATGTCGCTGTGTTTAGTGGTGCCTAAAGTTAGGTCAGGCTCTGGACAGGGTGGGTAGTAGTGGCAGAGCATGCGCAAGCCCTTGGAGCAATCAATGTCCTTGAGGTGATTAGGCTTCAAACATAGAGCTTCTGATATAAGCTCAAACAGAAACTCTCCCAAACTCACCACTTGCTTTGAGTACTCCAACATAACATCCCTGAAACACTTTTCATCATATACTACACAATCAAATCATCAGGATAAATGTAAATGAAGCCATGTTGTACCTACAAATAGCTGGCAGATCTTGTGGTTTAGGAGGATTTGGAGCCATGTAACAAGAGAAAGTGTCTCTTCAACTCGCAGCTGACGAAGTGTAGAGATCGAAGTTACTTGTATACACAAACTCTCTCCTGAAATCTCGGCTGTAAAATTGTTTCTTCACTTCAGGGGATTGCTCGTTAAACCCTCGAACTCCATCTTTCATCCTCTCAAGAAGATCGAGTGAAACGCCATGGTTGACAACCTGGAAGAAACCCCACTTCTCTGCTGCGTCTTTAATTCTAAGACTCGTATTCTTGCGCTTGGTCTCGTCCTCAAAGACTCGTCCTTCGAGATCGATCGTTGGGATGGTCGTGAGATGTAGCAAGTCGGAGGAAAGTGGCTTGGAGTTTGCTAAGTTGGAAGGTGAGTCGTGGAAGATGCGTGGGAGCTGTGTTATTCCGGCGTCAACGTCAACGAGTCCTTTCACACCTGTCTTCGTCTCGTCGAAAGCTTTAAGCTCGCTGACACGATCGAATGAAGCAGTCTTCGTCGTTTCCATAGTGTTCTCTGTGTTGAAAAGGAAAAAAACAGAACACTCTGATACAAAAGCAAAACTTTTTTTTCTTTCTTGAATTTACAGCAAAACCATTGGCTATAGATATCATTGATAGACGGTTGTTCCAAAAAAAAAATTATATCATTGATAGACATTATGTGACCACTTGCTACAGAATAATCACTGACCATAGATTTAATAAGTTTGATAGAAAAAGAACGGTTTGTGACAGTTTATCGCCCACTGACAGTCTTATTAAACAAAAGCTATTACAGGGCACCATTATTAAACATATAAACGTCCATGCGCTTCCACGTGCATATTCTTTAGATCTTGAGGTATAGTAATCCAGAGGTACCATCGAATCCTTTGGATCTGTAGAACTTTGAATACTCTGTAATGGTGGTGTCTCTGTATATGGGAGGGTTTTGTTCAGACAAAAGCTCTTTAATAGGTCCATAAACTCGAGGATTCGCCATCAAATACGAGGTGAAGAAGCACGCCACTGAGATACGCGGTCCAGCTTCATTAGCCATAACACGATGCTCCACACTTATGAACTTGCCGTTTGTAATAAGCTGCACAAGTGCCCAATAACATTAAAACAATAGATCAAACTAAAAAAACGGTTGGTTAGTTAGTTAACCTGGAGAAGGTCTCCAGCGTTGACGACAAGAGCTCCAGGGACAGGAGGAACATCAACCCAGTATTGGTCATGGAGAACTTGTAGCCCTCCGATATGGTCTTGTAAAAGAACCGTGAGAAATGAGTTGTCTGAGTGTTTGGCTAACCCTAGAGTTAGGTCTGGTTGAGGACAAGGCGGGTAATAATGGCCGAGTAGGAGCAATGAACTGGTACAGTCCATGTCCTTGAGGTGGTTAGTGTTCAACCCTAGAGCTTCTGAGAGAAGCTCAAAGAGCATTTTACCTACTTTCATCACTTCCTTTGAGTACTCAATCATCACTTCCCTGACAAATTCTCCGACCAAACAAAAAAAAACTTAAGAGACACGTTTTAGTGGCGACAGATTCCGATATATGCCTACTATGGTCCTATCTCCTTCCTAATATCTCTTAATTTTAAAAAAAAATTGGTAAAAATTAATTAAACAATCTTGTTTAAAATCAAGTTCGATCTATTAATCAATTTAATCCAGTAAAAATTCGACCATGACAAGGCAAGTGATTTATGCTTAGAGTCGTTGTTTTGACACCACTAGATTACAAACCAGACTAAAAAAACATGTTCTTGATAAAGATCATCCACTCTTTGATTGTTACTATCTTATAATATATGTGATTATAACAGAAGTTCTTATATAGATTTTGAATCATACCCACAAGCGGCTGGCAAGTCCTCCGGTCTAGGAGGATCTGGAGCCGTGTAACAACCGAGTGTATCTAACCAGTTAGCAGCCGGCGAGCTATACAGATCGAAGTTGCTCATGTAAACCGTTTTGCTACTTGGATCTCGAGAGTAGAACCCTTTCCTCACTTCCGGGTCTTGCTCGTGAAACTCACGAACCCCTTCTCTCATCCTATCCATCACATCAAGTGAGATTCCGTGATTGATCACCTGGAAGAAGCCCCATCTCTCAGCCGCGTCTCCGATCTTCTCCACCAAGCTCCGCCGGCGCGAGATCGAGTCTGCAGTGCCTCCTTGGAGATCGATTGTTGGGATGGTGAACTGCGATGATGACGAGGAGGAGGGTGGTTTTGGGCTTGTTATAGTAGCCGCCGGAGGTGCACGGAAGATGGCGGGAATCTCTGAGATTCCGGCCTCGACAAGGCCTTTCACGCCGGTCTTGGTCTCGTCGAAAGCTTTCAGCTGAGTTGAACGATCCAATGCAACAGTGGACGTTGACTCCATTGTTGTTTTTTCGCTTATGCAAAGATATGGATTGCAGAGAGATTAACTAACAGCTGCTTCTTAAAACTTGTGTTAAGAAAAAAAAAAAAAAACTAGTGTTAAGAGTCAACGACCAAGCAAGATTTTAAAACGTGATTCACATGGGCGAAAATAGAAAAGAAAACGAGGCGGCTAAATAGGACAGAACAGATAATAACACAGATAATAAAAATTGGAGATGCGGGGTATCGATCCCCGTACCTCTCGCATGCTAAGCGAGCGCTCTACCATCTGAGCTACATCCCCGTTGATGACAGCACTACTATATAGTTATTATTTATAATTGTTGGTCTCTAGGTAAACCAATTTAACCGGACGGCATGAAATAACCGGTTCTCGAAGATTTTTGTTAATTCTTTTCAAACCTTTCCCGGTGACTGACTCGAGTCAAAACTTCAAAATAAGTAAATCCCCCCCAACCAGTGACCTAATCCCGTCTGCTTGTCGCAGGCAATAACCGGATTGTATTTTTAGTGGCGGCGACGGAGAGAAAGAGATGGCCGGATTAACGAGAACAGCCGGCGCTTTTACGGTCACTCCGCACAAGATCTCCGTTTGCATTCTCCTGCAGTTATACGCTCCATCTGCTCAGATGTCTCTCCCCTTCCCTTTCTCCTCCGTTTCTCAGCACAACCGCCTCGGCCTCTACTTGCTCTCTCTCACTAAGGTTCCACTCTTCGAAATCGCATCATCTCGTTCTTCTCTTATACTCGGAGCTATGCTGCTCTATCGAGCATATATTTTATAATGTCTTGTTGTAACGAAATCAAGATTCATAGTTATTGATTCCATTTCTGTTCATGTTGCAGTCATGCGATGATATATTTGAGCCGAAGCTGGAAGATCTCCTCAACCAGTTGAGGGAAGTTGGGGAAGACATGGATGCATGGCTAACTGACCATTTAACTAATAGATTTTCATCTCTGACTTCACCAGATGACCTATTGAACTTCTTTAATGACATGCGAGGTTAGCTACTCGTTTCCCTTTAAGGGTGCCCTGTTTTCGTCATGTTTGAGTCTTATTAGCTATCAAATCTTTTGTATGTAGGAATACTTGGGAGCGTTGATTCAGGAGCTGCGCAAGATGATCAGATTATTTTGGATCCGAGTAGCAACTTGGGAATGTTCGTTCGTCGTTGCATTTTGGCATTTAACCTTTTATCTTTCGAGGTATCGTTGCTTCTTACGTTTTTATTATTCTTGTTTGATTTTTGAGAAGTCAGTGATAGTACTTCTATTCAACTTAAGATCTTAAAGCAAGCGTTTGGTATTTGGTTTGAGGTTTTGGGTGAATTACTCGGATGTAAATGTCAATTCTACTTTATTATAAAGGAAGCATGGTAAATTTATCAGTAGTTGTCTAGCCTAGATATAAAATGTATAACCAATTATAAGTGTTTCAATTTATGGATCTAATAGCAGAACTCTGATAGACCTAATTGAAGTGTAAGTTCTAGATGTAATATTGTGAATATAAGCAAAACTCCTGATTTCCCTCCCTTTTCGTAGTTATTTTTCATCTACCGTCTTTATGCAACTGAAACACAAAGTAAATATCTGAAAGAAACGTCTATTCCATTTATATGTGAATCCTCTGCAGGGAGTTTGTCATCTCTTTACAAGCATTGAAGTCTACTGCAGAGAAGCCCATTCAAGCTCTGCTCAGTATGATGCATCTAATGATAACCTGGAGTCATTAATACAACATGATCAGATGGATATGGAGAAATATATAATGGATAAAGCAACCGAAGAAATAGAGCTACAGAAAAATGCTAGTGGAAGTGTCCCTTTTCACCTTCATACGCCGGAAGCACTTTTCAAAGTTACAGAAGGTATCCCTTACGATTCACTCATTTGTGCTGGAAGTAAACTTTGAGTTTCTCAGAATCTCAGGTGCTTGAAAATATTGAGGAAATACAGTGTTATATTCGTGACCAGGCTGTAATTTAAATGTCGCGTTTCCTTTTGTTAACATGTTTTTGCTGATGATTACCATCAATTGTATACCATCAGTTGTAGGATAAAAGTTTAACCTGTATCATACTATTCTCGGATGACTTGTGGAGTGTTTGTATGATACCTTACAGATTTTCATTTTTGTTTTCTGAAGATGTTTCCCTTTCTTAAAGTAGAAACAATACACTCTAAAAAATATTTTTTGGGGTTTTCATCCGTATGTAATGCGCAGAACAACTGAAACATGCAGGTTTGCTAGTTACTAGGAAGGAAAAATCAAGAACCAACATGAAGAAAACAGAGGCTACTCCACTTGCTTGTGCCTCCTCAAGTACAGCTGATGATACTCTGGTTGATGAGTCATTATTCCTTCGGACAAATTATCAGATACAGGGCTGTTTAATGGAGCAGGCTGATGCAATTGAAACGTAAAGTCTCTATTTCGTTAGTATTTGATTTATTTCTGTCAAAAGTATTGCTAATAGTTTTAACTTTCATCTCCTTATTATATGATGTCAGCCATGGAAGTTCATTGTCTTCAAGTTCGATTGAAAGTTTCCTTCAGAAGCTTCAGAATTTAGCCCCTGAGTTGCATCGCGTAATGTCTTGCTTTTAAAATATTTTCTTTTGCAGTGGATTCAGAAGTTATTCATTCTTTGATTCCTTTGATACTATTACATGTTATTTACGGCGTTGCAATGATGCAGGTTCACTTTTTGCGTTACTTGAATAAACTTCACAGCGATGACTATTTTGCTGCTTTGGATAATCTACTCCGTTACTTCGATTACAGGTAATCTGTACTCATAGCTGTTTTCCTCTGCTTCGAATAAATTTTATGATATTAATATTGCTGATGGAGGCTTTATCGTTTGCGTGTAACTCCTGTAAATTTGCAGTTTTGTTTTGCATGTTAGATATGTGGCACTAGGAACTGTGTTTCAAACTTGTGCTGATCCATGATCCATTGTATAAAAGTGCAGGGACTGAGGGATTTGACCTTGTTCCTCCTTCAGCTGGTTGCAGCATGTATGGAAGGTACGAGATTGCTTTGTTATGTTTGGGAATGATGCATTTCCGCTTTGGGCATCCTAATCTGGCTCTAGAGGTGAGCATTAATTTATCTCTATAGCTTCCATTTCCAAAGAGTTATTCTAACATTTAAACCTGCCTAGATGGACCAAGTTGTACATCGGATAGTTTACTGGGCTGTTGGTGAGGCTAATAATAACTGATGACATTTGTGATGTATCTTGAATGTTTTAACTTCTTACCCTCACTCTGATAGATTACTTGAAATCATAATGAGCTACTTAAATCATCACTCTGTGTACAAATTTTACTTCATAACGTCCAAATTTTTCCCATTCAAGCAGTGATATGTTGGATGTCGGCAGGCTTTTGCAAGTTTTACTTGAATTTTCTCTTTCTTATGGTGTCTTAGCCTTAGTATATTCGTCTAAACACTTGTGAGCTCGGTTTGGGTAAATAAAGATGCAACACTAACCATAAGATCGTCACTGTGAATTTCGCAACTATTGGACTTGCTATCTTAACTTCATATTTATAAGTGATATCAGTAGACATGAAATTGGGCCTTATGATTGTTCAGTTTGCTCATAATATGGCTTCTCCTTAATCGCAGGTTTTGACTGAAGCTGTGCGTGTATCGCAACAGGTATATGTTCAATTAATTCATCTGTTGTTAGCTCTGTTTATAGTGTATTTTGAAGAAAGTGGTGCATTTGATAAATTCCTGCAGGATGTGTATTTTTTTATCAATGTTTCTATAAGCTGTTTAGTGCGCTATTTTAATATTTTTCGTATATCATTAAGTTCTGTATGCGATTTAGGAATCTTAACACCATTTATGTATAGTTTTCCAAATTTATTGCACTGGCTCTTAATATACTCCCATATTTACGTACTGATTTCTAAGTTGTCCAGTGGGGCAGTGCAGTCTTAGCAGAGATAAAATTTGTTCTATTCGTTACATGCTAGAAGGATCAGATTGCTATCATTTCGGTCGAATATGCAATCACATGAACAAGATTAACAGCTTATATTGTTTAAATATACTGTAGCACAAGCTTTAGTTCATTTGTGGTATTTAAAACGTTTGTTGATACTGCAGCTTAGCAATGATACTTGTCTAGCCTATACGCTAGCAGCAATGAGCAACTTGTTATCAGAAATGGGCATTGCAAGTACCACCAGTGTTCTTGGATCCTCGTACTCACCCGGCACTAGCACTGCGTCTTCATTATCTGTACAACAAAGGGTGTACATTCTTCTGAAAGAGTCTTTGAGGAGGGCGGACAGTCTAAAGTTAAGACGCTTAGTGGCTTCTAATCATCTTGCGATGGCTAAGTTTGAGTTGATGGTTAGTCCACGAACTTTAACATTCAAATTATCTTTTTGTTTGTTTGTTCTGCTTCTCTGATAATGGTTAACTTGCAAGAAAAAAAAATCCATATTTTTGTTTATCTAATCTTTGGTATACGCTAAATAAGAAAAGTTATTTTGTTGAAATACAGCATGTGCAAAGGCCTCTGCTCTCGTTTGGTCCCAAAGCTTCTATGCGTCACAAAACTTGTCCAGTTAGTGTCTGCAAGGTACTGAATACGCCAACTAATTATTATCTAGTAAAATATCCATATCTTCTTTTGAGGTCTAATCAGTTCTTAATTAATCGATGGCAGGAGATAAGACTAGGTGCACACCTAATTAGCGACTTTTCTGCTGAAAGCTCTACAATGACTATTGATGGTTCATTAAGCTCAGCTTGGCTCAAAGACTTGCAAAAACCGTGGGGTCAACCTGTGTTTTCTCAGGAATCTGGTTCTAGAAAGAGTTCGACTTTTTTCCAGTTCTGTGATCATTTGGTCTCAATTCCTGGATCTGTATCACAAATAATAGGCGCTTCTTATTTACTACGGGCAACTTCATGGGAGTTATATGGCAGGTAAAATTGATATTGACATTCTGTTTGAAGATGTTTGTTACTTTCTTAGAAAGCTCTTCGGCATAACTCTTAGAAGGATTATCCACCATTAGTGCAAAGTCGTTTATTGCAAGCTTGATGTAGGCACTTTTCTTCCACACAATTTCCATATACATGTGTTGGTTTCACTGGACTATTTGAAAAGTGCTGCATATTCGCATTCATTTATTCTCAGAAAGAAATGGCAAATTGTGAGGACATAACTATTAGCTAAAACACTTACTTCGAATTTTTTTGGTCCACTCATCTTGTCACAATTATATTTTCCTTAAAAACATATGTATTTCACAGTAAGGTAACTAGAGAGGTCAAAGTTTAATTTATCACGCTCAAAACCTTGATGTTGATAAACGCATAACTCATACACTGCTGAAGTTACCTTTCTAACAAGTAACCATAGGAACTTGATCTGTTGGTTTTCTGTAATTTATTAATCCATTTGTTTTTGTTAGCGCTCCTATGGCTCGGATGAATACCTTGGTGTATGCAACTTTATTCGGTGACTCTTCGAGGTAATCTTCATTAAAATATCACTTTCTTGTTCTACTCTCAGCCCCTTTTCTCTCCTCTTTTAGCTCTTTCTCTTTTCACATTTGTTTGTTTGATTTTTATATATTTCTTGCATCTGTAGTTCTTCTGACGCAGAGTTGGCATATTTGAAGCTCATTCAACATTTGGCTCTATATAAGGGATACAAAGGTTAGATTCTGTGCACAAGGTCATGAACACCGTGTTATACGTGCTGTCACTCAATTCTTGAACGAACAAATACAAAAATACCTTGATGATCATTCAATAAGTTATAACTGAATATTATGTTTCTGTACAAGGAATACCATGTCAGTGTATATCTGACATTGTTGCTCATTTTTCTGGTTAAGTTTATTAAGATCTTGCTCCATTTCTTCCCCTTACGTTGGCCTCTTTTCTGAAACAAATGCTATTCCAGATGCATTTGCTGCTCTAAAGATTGCGGAGGAAAAGTTCTTAACCGTGTCAAAATCAAAAGTATTGTTGCTCAAGTTGCAGCTACTACATGAACATGCCTTGCATCGGTAAGGTTCCCAGTCTCCTATATATGCCACTCCTCTTGTTATACTCTCTCTCCAATCCAGTTTAGCTTCGTGGTTACGAGAAAAGAAGGGGGGGGGGGGTGTCTAACAACTTAGTGATTCTGTGCCGAAGTAACCTCAGATAACCTGCGAAGTTGATTCATTTGTCTGCCTTCTGTCATCTCTTAATGTACTGTTTGAAGGTGTAATGAGATAGATTCAAATTCTTTGAAAATGTGTGTAACATTCGTTGGGAACTGAATTTGAACAGAAACTCTCTTTTGTACTGGATTTATTATCTCTTAAGTAAGCCATTCTAACTTTGTTAAATCCATTAGCGGGAATCTAAAGCTAGCTCAACGAATGTGCAATGAGCTAGGAGGCTTGGCATCAACCACCATGGGTGTAGACATGGAGCTGAAAGTAGAAGCAAGTCTTCGTGAAGCTAGGACGTTGCTTGCAGCAAAACAGTATAGCCAGGTTTGTTCAAAATCCTAGTTGACCATCTGTTTTGTTTTCCAGGAGCTATGCTTTGTTAGTATATCATCGTTTGCTTTGTTACTACGTTCTCTACAGGCAGCAAATGTGGCACACTCCCTCTTCTGCACGTGCCACAAATTTAATTTGCAAATCGAAAAAGCGTCTGTTCTTCTTCTGCTTGCAGAGATCCATAAGGTATGGCATGGGTCCAAGAACTTAGTAGCTTGAGAGCGCACTGACTGGAATCTTATATTTCATTGAATATTTTTCCGCCTTACAAGCTTGTAGTAGTAGGATCTTCTTAACGCGCTCTGTCTCTGCTGCTTGGTCTTTAGAATACATGTCATTATTTTCACTTCTGTATTAGTTTCCTGACCCGCCTTCACCTTTCGATTCCTCTTTTTTGGTTCTCAGAAGTCAGGAAATGCAGTCCTGGGTCTTCCGTATGCGCTGGCAAGCATCTCGTTTTGCCAGTCATTCAATTTGGATCTTCTCAAAGCATCAGCTACTCTCACACTGGCGGAGCTGTGGCTTGGGCTTGGATCAAATCATGCCAAACGGGCGTTAGACCTTTTGCATGGCGCTTTCCCTATGATTCTCGGCCATGGAGGTCTGGAGTTACGTGCTCGAGCGTACATCTTTGAAGCAAACTGCTATCTGTCTGATCCAAGCTTTTCAGGTAGCTTTTGTTGTCTTTGTACTGCTTTGACTATAGTTCATGCTTCTTGGTTGCCTGATCATAATTTTTAAATGAATGGGCTGTGAATATATTCCGCCAGTTTCCACAGATTCTGACACTGTCCTGGATTCTCTGAGGCAAGCTTCAGATGAGCTTCAAGCTTTGGAGGTAACTTATGCCAATAAGAATGCTATGTAGCTTTTGTTTCAGAAACAAGCCTGAACTCTGTTCTGTCGCCCATATTGCATAAGAGATGCAACGCTGCTATTGGTTTACGATAAACGATGTTCAACTTCGGTCTAGCTCATCGATACATGCTTTATTTTGGATTCTAGTATCGTGAATTACCGTATGTTCACTTGTTAATCATTGTGTTTGTTGTGCAGTACCATGAATTGGCAGCTGAAGCTTTGTATTTAATGGCAATGGTATACGACAAGCTGGGACGACTCGAGGAGAGGGAAGAAGCTGCGGCTTTGTTTAAGAAGCATATAACAGCGCTCGAGAACCCTCAACACGAGGAACCAAACATGGCATGAGAATTCGTGACCTTATTTGCTTATGCTTATTGTGCAAAGTTTGTAACTTAAGTTGAAACATGTTCCTGTAAGACTCGCTCTAGTGATTTGTAGCTTTATTTCATGATCGAGAGTAAGTTGCACCTTACATAACTCTGAAAATGTAGGAAACTCTAGAAGCCAACAACGTGATTTGAGAAATTTTTGTACGTAATACGTAACATAATCTCTATTTTCTCTACGTAGTTGATCAAAATGGCTTGATTATCCTTTCTCTACGTAGTTGATCAAATGGCTTGATTGGGATATGAACATAATGATTTACTGTACATATAAAAACGATGATGGAACATTATCCAAAAACATGTATGGTTTAGATAATGGTCTAGATAATGTTCTTTAAACGTTGGCACTTGAAGTATATAACTTTCAAGTTACCAAACACTAGATTCCACTCATAATCATACTCATCCATATTTGTGTGTGGATAAGACCATGAATATCGCAGTATCTAGTAAGGGGTTTCAGAATAAATGAGCAATTAAAGAAAATAAAAAATGGCAATTATCACTTAAACAATATCTTAATTAGATGACACAAGACACGGATCTTGTTTGCCACGCATCGCCCGATAGCACTTTTGGGAGGAGAAAACAAGGGGAGCAAAGATCAATTTCAACTCGTCGACGAAGTCAAGAAAATTGTCGGTTCCTCTCCTCCTTTGACTCTCAATCAAATCTCCGGTTCATCTCCGGCTGCTCTCCTTCTCGACGAGGAATCAAATCGAGGCCTTCTCTCCAACTCGAAGATGAATCAAATAAGCGGTGGATCTGTTCCTGGACGAGGAATGAAATCATCGGTGGCTCTCTTCCTCGAGCACGAATCAAATCATCGGTGTCTCTCTTCATCGACGACGAATCATATCATCGGTGGCCCTCCTCCTGGACGACGAATCATGTCATAGGTAAAAGCTATGGATTTTTTTTATTTTTTTTTTAATGTTTGAATCCTTCAATTAGCTCAGTTGAATCGAAAGATTTTTCCATGTGCTCGTCTTGTTCGTCTCGCAGTTATATGTCAGTTAATAAGGGGTTCTTCATTTGGAGATAGAATCGATCTTCTATGGAAGAGACAATCAAAGGTATTATTTACCTTTATTCTCTGATCTTCTATGTTTTATGTATGTGATTTGCGTTTCTGATAATGATATATTGGTTCAATGATCATCATGAATATTATTTTTACTTCAAAGCTTTGACACAGTTTGATATTGGTTCAATGATCATGTCTATTAATTTTGATATGTTTCTGTGTTTCGGTCATGAGAGATGAGCAAGGCTGGTCATAAACAAGGAAGATCAGAGATGGATCATGAGAGATGAGCAATGCTGGTCATAAACAAGGACGACAAGAGCAATACAGGTAAATCATTTCTCTTTGCTCGATTCTGGTTATGGGTGAACCTCGGTAATAAATAGATAGGAATCGATGTAGTTGTTGTGATGAATGTTTTAGATAAATGTCAAGTCTTTATGGTTGTGATGAATGTTTTAGATATGTGTCTTGTATTTATGGTTGCTCTTCTCTTCCTTCTATTAAACACGGCTCCTCCTTCTCTTCTTTATCATCTTTCAAACATTGCTCATCTCTGCTCATCTCTTCTGTCTTCTCATTCTTCTCTTCGTTATCATCTTTTAAACACGTCTCCTCCTTCTCTTCGTCATGGATTATAACACACACACATCAAATTTGGTTGACCTTCTCAATAGTCAACACCCGTCCATGTTTGGTTTAGGAGAAGAGACTGTGTTTGGCACTCAGCAAAGTGAAGATCCAAACATTGGTGACACTCCTTCAGACCGTAAAGAACGAAGAACATGGACGCATACGGAGGACATAGTGCTCATCAGCTCTTGGCTAAACACTTCAAAGATCCCTTAGTAGGCGATGAGCAACTATCTGATTCTTTTTGGAAAAGAATTGGCGCTTACTTTGCGGCAAGCCCGAAGATTGGAGTGGGTGAACAAAGGGAACATGGTAACTGTAACAACGGTGGCACAGGATCAATGATCAGGTTAGCAAGTTCTGTGGCGCGTATGAAGCTGCCACCAGAGAGAGAAGTAGCGGCCAAAACGACAATGATGTCCTCAAGATAGCTCATGGGATCTTCTTCAACAACTATAACAAGAAATTTACACTTGAACATGCGTGGAAGGAGCTTAGAAATGATCATAAATGGTGTGACCTCACCAGTTCCAAAACGGAGAGAAGCTCTAAAAGAAGGAAATGCGATGAAGGTACACAATCCTCAACCTCTCACGCCTCTGAAACCAATATTGGTGAACCTGATGTAGCTACCATTCGCCCCCCGGGTGTTAAGGCTGCAAAGGGGCATGGTAAGAAAACTAAGGCAGAGGGGAAAGCACTGGCTGAGTATCAGGGTATGTGGGAAATCAAGAAAGAGGATATGGTTATGAAAGCAAACCTGACGAAAATGAAGCTACTTGATAGGCTAATTGCAAAACCTGAACCGCTTGCTGAGGGTGAAGAAGCTCTGAAGAACAAGCTCATTAATGAGTTGTCAACAAATTAGGTGAAACCTAAGTCTAAGTTTAAGTTTAAGTTGTGTAGTTGTTGTTTCTTATTCTTATGTTTGTGTAATCTTGTGTTCTTGTTGTAGTTAAGTCGTGTAGTTGTTGTTTCTTGTTCTTATGTTTGTGTAATCTTGTGTTCTCTGTGGTTCTTAATTATATAAATGCATAATCTTGTGTTTTCTGTCTCAGCTTCTTGTCTCTGGTTACTAATCTTATCTCATGCTTGTTTCAGGTCAGCTCAATGTCACGGGAGTGAAGCCTTGTGGGAGTGAAGTCACAGGAAAAAGCCTTGCGTGAAGCTCAGTGTCTGTTTAGTCTTGTCGTGTATGTGTTTGGTTTGTTGTATGTGTCACGGAATCTAGTATTGCTTTGGTTTGTTGTATGTGTCACGGAGTGAAGCTCAGTGACTGTCAACTTTAGTTTAAGTTTTGTTCTCTGTGTCATGGAGAGAAGCGGCTGTATGTATGTATGTATGTGTCACAGGAAATAATTATCTATTTCTATATAAAGTTCTTCTCGTCTCTCATTCTCTACACACATCAAACCAAATAATTCTTTATTTCTATATAAAATTCTTCTCGTCTCTCATTCTCTACACACATCAAACAATTCTCTCATTCTCTACACACATCAAACAACTCTCTCATTTTCTTTCTCTCATTCTTAAAATTATCTATGACATCCGGTTCTCATAATACTTTTGAGGAATCAGAAGATGATGAAATTTTTGATCAATACTTTGATCAACAATTTGATCAAGTTTTCGAAAATTTTACCATTAATTATGCTAATCAAGCCGAAGAAAGGAAAAAAAAAAAAAGAATTCATATCAAAAGAAATCGTGAAGAAGGCGATCAACGTTTATGGAATGATTATTTCAGTGAAACTCCAATATATCCTGAAAATATATTCCGACGACGATTTAGAATGAACAAGCCATTGTTCATGCGTATTGTTGACCGACTCTCCAATGAAGTTCAATTCTTTCGACAAAAGAAAGATGCTCTCGGAAGGCTTAGTCTCTCTCCACTTCAAAAATGTACAGCAGCCATTCGTGTCTGGGCATATGATTCTAGTGCTGATGCTATTGATGAATACCTCCGACTAGGTTCAATTACTACTCGGGCATGTCTGGAATATTTTGTGGAAGGAATAATAAATTTATTCGGCGATGAGTACCTAAGAAGACCAACACCAGATGATCTTTAATGTCTACTTGATATTGGTGAGCATCGTGGATTTCCCGGGATGATAGGAAGCATCGATTATATGCATTAGGAATGGAAGAATTGTCCCACCGCTTGGAAAGGACAATATGCACGTGGTTCGGGAAAATCCACAATCGTTTTAGAGGCGGTTGCTTCGTATGATCTATGGATATGGCATGCATAGGTACCTTAAATGATATCAATGTTCTTGATCGCTCACCTGTTTTTGATGACATAATAAAAGGTCAAGCTCCAAAAGTCACTTTCTCTGTCAATGGAAGAGAGTATCATTTGGCTTACTATCTCACAAACGTTATCTATCCGAAATGGGCAACTTTTATCCAATCTATTCCACTACCACAAGGACCGAAAGCGGTATTATTTGCTAAACAGCAAGAAGCTGCCCGAAAAGATGTCGAGCGTGCTTTCAGAGTCTTGTAAGCTCGCTTTACCATTGTTAAAAACCAGTACTTTTTTGGATATAGACAAAATTGGGATGATTATGAGAGCATGCATCATACTCTATAATATGATAGTAGAAGACGAACGAAATCGATACACTCATTCTGATGTTTCAGAGTTCCAACAAGGAAAAGACACCGGAAGTTCACATGTTGATCCCGATTTTGATACAGAAATGTCTCCAAATATCGCCAAAATGATGGGTGTTCGAACTACAATTCGTGATAAACAAATGCATCGACAACTGAAAGCTGATCTGGTCGAACATATATGGATTAAATTTGGATGTGATGAAGACAACAACTGAACTTGAATCTTTCTTTTAAATTATTCTCGTTTATTTTAGTATTATTTGTTTTTGTGTTTTTTTTAATCTATGTTTTAAATATTATCTTTTATAATGTTTTGTATAATAAATAAATTTTATCTTTATTAAATATTTTTTTTAAGAACCCCAAAATAAGAAACTTGCATTAGAAGATCTAAATATTCGGGTATCTTAAATAAGTCTCTTATTCTTACATTAACTACTAATACTATTAAAAAATAAGTAAGATACCCTATTAGGGATAATAATGCTCTAACGTTCCATCATCGTTTTTAAATGTAGATACGTCTTACACGTCAGAACTTGGTGACCTTTGGACAATGAGAACGAACGAACCAATCAGCAAAGCGAAACCTAAGTAGAGAGTATCCTTCGAACAAAAAAAAAAAATAGAGAGAGATCCATCACGTAACGCTTCATTTTCATGAAAATCGAACCGTACACGTGTAGTCTCCATATCCAACAACAGTCAACATCTGATCTGACAAATCTTAAGACTCATATTGAAAACAGAGCAAAGCTCAACGAAAGTGTTAAAAAAAAAAAAGCAAAGCTCAACGAACCACACTCACAGTTCCGTAGCAGAGTTTAGTTCCATCAGAAGGTGAAAAAACATCCATGGGGCACCAAAACGCGGCCGTTTCAGAGAATCACCATCACGACGACGACGCTGCTGCTACCTCCGCGTCGCCGGGATTCAAGCTCGTCGGATTCTCCAAGTTCGTTAGGAAGAATCCAAAGTCCGACAAGTTCAACGTCAAGCGCTTCCACCACATCGAGTTCTGGTGCGGCGACGCCACCAACGTCGCCCGCCGCTTCTCGTGGGGCCTCGGCATGAGATTCTCCGCCAAATCCGATCTCTCCACCGGAAACACCGTTCACGCCTCCTACCTCCTCACCTCCGGCGACCTTCGCTTCCTCTTCACCGCTTCCTACTCTCCGTCGCTCTCACCGACGAACACCGCAACAGCCTCCATCCCATCCTTCGATCACGAATCATACCGCTCCTTCTTCTCTTCCCATGGACTCGGCGTGAGAGCCGTCGCTGTCGAAGTAGAAGACGCAGAGTCAGCCTTCTCCATCAGCGTCTCTAACGGCGCCGTTCCCTCCTCGCCTCCTATCGTCCTAAACGACGCCGTCACGATCGCTGAGGTTAAACTATACGGAGACGTCGTCCTCCGTTACGTTAGTTACAAAGCCGTTACATCCGTTTTCCTTCCAAGATTTGAGACGGTGGAAGATACGTCGTCGTTTCCACTAGACTACGGTATACGCCGTCTTGACCACGCCGTGGGGAACGTCCCCGAGCTTGGTCCAGCGTTAACTTACCTCGCGGGGTTCACCGGCTTCCACCAGTTCGCGGAGTTCACAGCAGACGACGTGGGAACAGCCGAGAGCGGTTTGAACTCGGCGGTTCTCGCTAACAACGACGAGACGGTTCTTCTACCGATCAACGAGCCGGTGCACGGGACGAAGAGGAAGAGTCAGATACAGACGTATCTGGAACACAACGAAGGCGCGGGGCTACAGCATCTGGCGCTGATGAGCGAAGACATATTCAGGACTCTGAGGGAGATGCGGAAGAGGAGCAGTGTCGGAGGGTTCGACTTCATGCCTTCTCCTCCGCCTACTTACTACAAGAATCTGAAGAAACGGGTGGGGGATGTGCTTAGTGAAGAACAGATCAAGGAGTGTGAGGAGTTGGGGATTCTTGTGGATAGAGATGATCAAGGGACGTTGCTTCAGATCTTCACAAAACCACTTGGTGACAGGTTACAAAGACAAAAAACTTAAAGTGTTTCTCTTTATAAGGTTCATCAGAAAGCTAAGAGTCTCTTTGTCTTTGTGATAGGCCGACGATATTTATAGAGATAATACAGAGAATAGGATGCATGAAGGAAGATGAGGAAGGAAAGTTTACCAGAGTGGAGGATGTGGTGGCTTTGGCAAAGGCAACTTCTCTGAGCTCTTCAAGTCCATTGAAGAGTACGAGAAGACTCTTGAAGCTAAACAGCTTGTGGGGTGAAGAAGGAACCAAGTTAAAAAAAGGATTGTAATTCATATGTAAAAGTTTGTATGTTTGTTACAAATACCATCTCATTTTTAGAAAACGAGATCAATACAAATACCATCTTAAGGTTCAATAACAATGTAAACCACAACTTCTTTTGTGTGGAACGTCTTTGGATCAGGAATCAGCAGTTTGAGATCTTAATCCTTGGGGCCGACGCTGAACTTAGCTATAAAGAACCCAATGGTGTCGAGCTCAGATGACGGGTCGAACTTCTGAACCATTTCTTCTTCACCTGGTTTTAACCACTCCTGCATAACATTAACATATCATACATGTTTTGTAAGTTCTGCTTTGCTGAATGTTAATTAGACACACTCATATATACTTACTCGACATATCCGTCCGGGAATTCACATCGACCAACTAGACCAGGGCCTCCAATGCTAGGATGCTGCAACAGGGTAGCAACACACATGAAGATACATTAGGACAAAGAACAAGATCCTGGTGAAACATATGCCAAGATCTCAAACAGTTTCTCAGATGTTCATGTCCCCTCAATTTATCAACGGAAACGGTTTTTTTTTTTAGATCCAAACCTGTGGTGCTAAGGAGAGAAACTTGTATTTATCTAGAGCATAGCGAACCACCGCCTCGTTCTCACTGGGGTTTATTGTGCATCTAGCAAAATGGAAAACAATCATCCACAGGTAAGATTATAGTAAACTCTCACTCGACGGTGTCACTGCGTCATCTGCATAGCTTGGATTATGCAAACTCAGAATTTGAATTATGTTTGCATACTTACGTTGAGTATACGAGAACTCCACCAACACGAACCAATTGAACAGCCTGGTCAAACATTTTCCGCTGGTACCTTCCATGGTTTCTCAAAGATATTACAGTCTCCTACAAGATATAGCAGTGGCAAATTTATTCCATAAGCCAGCACACTCAACAATCTTCAAAAAGGAAGGAGGAAATACAGATTCTACTCGGACTTCACCTATAACAGTTTTTTATATTACTTCAGTCTTCAAGAAGCTACTAGGAAATAATTTATTCTTGCCACATACAAGTGATTAAGCTAAGGCTTGTACACGTTGTTAACTCAAATAAATGCAAATTTTGAATTTATCATACCAGTCCAGCGAAAAGACGAGGTCTCAAGCCAAGAGCAGAACAAGGAGCATCTAAAAGTACCCTATCAAAACTATTAGGCGGGAAACCTTGCGACTTTCCAGCCCTTCCACCTTGGCTTTGAGTTCTTCCGCGTCCATTTTTCAGCCTTCCCTTACTCTTCCTGATTTCAGAGTGGCTAACGTTATCCCCTCCATTTGGCTGCTTAGTGCTCGCTAAAATATGGATGATAAAACTACTGGAATTAATATATGGCGCTTTGCATTTATACACATGCATAGGCACGAGAAAATGGACTACAGATGCCAAATCAATAATGTTCTTCTCAACAAAGGGGACCAATGCAAACATGGCAAGTTTATTGACGAACTTTCACCTACCAAACACAGAGGCCGACATTTCGAAGAAAGAAACTAAACTAAGCAAACACTATGAGGGAGAGAAAGTAGTTTAATTACCATTTCCCTCACACGATTTTTCAGCCTCAGATTTTCTTGAAGGATCAGGTACCATTCCCTCGTTTGATGATAATTCAGAATGGCTGGTCATAGAACCACTACTGTCACCGTCAACTGATGTTGTTGAATCACTGAGCGTGTTTGGAAGACAAACAGATTTTAGCGCATCCAGTTTACATGTTGTTATGCAAGTTAAGCCCATCTCAGCAGACAATCTCTGGACATCCAGCACCTATTTTTTTAAAAAGACAGTAAACTGACTAATTAAAACAGGTAGTTTTGCTATCCCAACAACAATACCCTTTTGCTTTGTGTTCCTTAGCATTCAATCTAAACAGGTCAGCGAGTAACAACACCAATTGAAATCACGTCTGTTTCAATAAATTATGTGAGGAATTCAAAAGGTTATGTAATAAAAAAAAAGGAGAAACTTTACTTTGTTATGAGATCTATCTGCTGCCACTATCTCTCCTTCATCATTCATAAGTATAGCTATTGCAGTAGTCTTCCCTCCCGGTGCTGCACACATATCTAATATTCTCTCCCCTTTCTGAGGATCTGACCAGCCAAGACAAGTTTAGCATAAAATTTGCTCAATCTTCTAACCCATCCATATCTATCTACTATGTATGGATTTATGTAAACTACTGTATATACAAATGGCTGAAGGTATAAGCATGGCGATTAATTTACTTACCAAGAGCATGAGCAGCAACAATACTTGGCAGGTTTTGAAGAAATATTTCTCCCTCGAGGACATCTAAGGACCCAAAACGACAATGTGAGAGCAATACCCCATGATGGAAAAAGATACTGAGAGTCCTCAACTATTGTAAGCTGTAGTAGATAGCAAACTTAGGGGGAAAAGAAGAAGCTTACTATGAAAAGAAGGCAATCTGAAAACTCTGTTGTTCAAATCTACCGCAACTCCATGAGAAACACGAAACATGCCAGCCCTTGACAACATAGCTGTTCCCATGCCGATATATAGTCCACTGCGTTCACAGTAGAAAGGATCTACAATAACACTACGACACATGTCAACTGTTTAAGCTCAAAATATCTTAATTCTTACGTGACCCCAAAAAAAAAAATTCAAAGTATTTTTCAAGGTTTGATTGTTGGCAACCGAAGAGCTTATATATAAATGCATTCCACCGAGTAAATTGTTTGACTCATTTGGCTACCACAAGTTGTAATTTTTGATCAATAAAAAACCTAACAGGTAGAAATGTTTCCCTTGAACGAAAAAACTATTCTACGGTTTCAGTTTTAGTGAAACAAAAGTCTTGGCAAACCATACGATATGTGACCAAAGCGAAAGGAAGAAGTGGTGATGCTTGCCTGTCGGTAGACCCTGAAGGGTGGTCCCACGAGTCATATTAACACTCCAGTCACCTTCATCATCACCAGGCTGTTCCATAGCAACACAGACAGCAACTGCATCTCCTTTCTCAACATGGGCAGTGCAAGCCAGCACACCTGGGACATAGACCTACAACAAAACCATAAGAGAAATATAAGTTATAGAAAAGGAAACCTCTCAGTTAATTCCCTAAGTATCATTTTTTAACCCGTACTTAGCCACTAAAGGTTTTACTGAGAGCTAAAGGGAGTTTACCTGAGCTCCTCTAAGAACTGCTTCAGCACACTTCCTGCTCACTAACACCTCCTTGGGAGGGTTTTCAAGCCCAGACCCATATTCAATTCTATGCGGGCCTGATCCATGGACAAAAACAACATATTCCAAACCAGGAATCTGACACTTGGAGATGGGACTACTCCCATCGGATTGCACTAGCTTCAAGCCATCCTCGGGTTCGTCTAATAATTTCGTAAGCTTCTCAATAACCGCATCACTTGTTGTTTTAACTGTGTTCACCCGAATGCAGGAGTAGGAAGATGGACGCCTAACATTGAACCAACAAAAAATGTTAAACTGATAATGTGAGAGAAAAGAGCTCACAAGTAATCAATCTGAGAACCAAAACACACATCTGAAACCCCCCCAAAACACTAAGAGTATGAATGATCACCAAACATGTACACATATAAGCTCACACGAACTGTTAAATGCACACGAGAACCAAAAGGAAAGCAAATCAATTTTGATTTAGGAGAAATCTGGGAATGAATAAGCTATAGGGAAATAAAGAAGCAGAACAATGATGCATCAAAAGAGGAAAAGGTAAAAGTACGTGAGAGCCTTTGAAATTCGAGCAAAGTGGTCAGGTCCGTAAGCTTTATTGAAGTAGTCTTCCACTTCAGGATCCCATCGCAACACTGGATCATAACAGTAACGCGACGAAGGATTCATCTCCATCTAATGAGGGAGATAGCAAGAGTGTCCGTTTGTTTGTCTGAGAAGCAGGCAGAGGAGAAGGTGGTCGTGACTCTCTCTGGCTAGAGCAACGAGGGAGGAAAGAGGGTTTTAGCATGGATCGGGCTTTAATGGGAAATGGGCTTGGATTTATTGGATTACACCCACCAAGCATTACTCAATTGTTAGCCCAACTCAACCATTTTAATATGCAAACTTAAGGTTGTGCATCACTAAGAGAAGAGAACAGAGGATGTGACGATGTGTTGTCTTTGTTCAGTTAAAACTTTATTCAGTAACCCCAAAATACTCAACGTAGTTAGTGTGTTGCGTTTGCTTCACGCTCCAAACACTTGATGCAGCGATGATTAAATAAGTCTGATTTTCAGTTTATCGATGCTTGGTTTGGTTAAGTTCCAGAACATGCTTTTGGTTGGTGTCTAGATTACATACCAAAACCTCAACCAAGCCTAAAAACCTCCTAAACCTTAAATCTGAAAATGGTGATCTTATAAATAGTTAGTAGTAGTTATCTTTTTCATATGTCGTTTTCTCCACACAAACAAAAAACTAATCAATTCTATATTTAAGTGTTAAAGATTAGATAATAGCAAGTCAGGTTTTAAGGTCGTTGAAACAGCCGCGGCCAATTTGGACAGCTCAAATTTGGCTTTGTTCTCTCGACCTTCTCCTCATTATATATAAATCTTCATCTTTCTCATAATCTCCTGCTTCTTTAACGTTAACCACACCACAGAGGCAGAGGAGCAACAAACAAAATGTCCGACTCCATTTTGGAAAAGGCCACCTCTGCTCTCGGTGAAGCCGCCAAAACCGATGTCTTAAAGGATGCAGTGGACAATGTTGTCTCAAAAGGCATAGATGGAGCCAAATCTCTGCTTCACAATTTGAAGGAGAATAAAGGTCAAGTCTCCTCCAAGATCGTTGGAGCTGTTTCACAGTTTGCCGGTGGTAGCGCTGACTCCTCAGCCACAACCGCAGACCGTGACTTACCGGTATCCACAGACAATCAGGTTGGAATCAAAACACACATGTATTGGAACAAAATTAGATTAGGTGAGAGAGAGAAACTTATGCTTGTTTCTATTACAATTGAAGTAGTCTTCCACTTCAAAATGTACAGCAGCCATTCGGTATGCGGGCATATGATTCTAGTGCTGATGCTATTGATGAATACCTCCGACTAGGTTCAATTACTACTCGGGCATGTCGGAATATTTTGTGGAAGGAATAATAAATTTATTCGGCGATGAGTACCTAAGAAGACCAACACCGATGATCTTTAATGTCTACTTGATATTGGTGAGCATCGTGGATTTCCGGGATGATAGGAAGCATCGATTATATGCATTAGGAATGGAAGAATTGTCCCACCGCTTGGAAAGGACAATATGCGTGGTTCGGGAAAATCCACAATCGTTTTAGAAGCGGTTGCCATTATGATCTATGGATATGGCATGCATAGGTACCTTAAATGATATCAATGTTCTTGATCGCTCACATTTTTGATGACATAATAAAGGTCAAGCTCAAAAGTCACTTTCTCTGTCAATGGAAGAGTATCATTTGGCTTACTATCTCACAAGCGTTATCTATCCGAAATGGGCAACTTTTATCCAATCTATTCCACTACCACAAGGACCGAAGCGGTATTATTTGCTAAACAAAGAAGCTGCCGAAAGATGTCGGCGTGCTTTGAGTCTTGTAAGCTCGCTTTACCATTGTTAAAACCGGTACTTTTTGGATATAGACAAAATTGGGATGATTATGAGAGCATGCATCATACTCATAATATGATAGTAGAAGGCGAGCGAAATCGATACACTCATTCGATGTTTGAGTTCCAACAAGGAAAAGACAGGAAGTTCACATGTTGATCCGATTTTGATCTGAAATGTCTCCAAATATCGCCAAAATGATGGGTGTTGAACTACAATTCGTGATAAACAAATCATCGACAACCGAAAGGCGATCCAGTGAACATATATGGATTAAATTTGGATGTGATGAAGACAACAACCTGAACTTGAATCTTTCTTTTAAATTATTCTCGTTTATTTTAGTATTATTTGTTTTGTGTTTTTTTAATCTATGTTTTAAATATTATCTTTTATAATGTTTTGTATAATAAATAAATTTTATCTTTATTAAATATTTTTTAAGAACCCCAAAATAAGAAACTTGCATTAGAAGATCTAAATATTCGGGTATCTTAAATAAGTCTCTTATTCTTACATTAACTACTAATACTATTAAAAAATAAGTAAGATACCCTATTAGGGATAATAATGCTCTAACGTTCCATCATCGTTTTTAAATGTAGATACGTCTTACACGTCAGAACTTGGTGACCTTTGGACAATGAGAACGAACGAACCAATCAGCAAAGCGAAACCTAAGTAGAGAGTATCCTTCGAACAAAAAAAAAAAATAGAGAGAGATCCATCACGTAACGCTTCATTTTCATGAAAATCGAACCGTACACGTGTAGTCTCCATATCCAACAACAGTCAACATCTGATCTGACAAATCTTAAGACTCATATTGAAAACAGAGCAAAGCTCAACGAAAGTGTTAAAAAAAAGCAAAGCTCAACGAACCACACTCACAGTTCCGTAGCAGAGTTTAGTTCCATCAGAAGGTGAAAAAACATCCATGGGGCACCAAAACGCGGCCGTTTCAGAGAATCACCATCACGACGACGACGCTGCTGCTACCTCCGCGTCGCCGGGATTCAAGCTCGTCGGATTCTCCAAGTTCGTTAGGAAGAATCCAAAGTCCGACAAGTTCAACGTCAAGCGCTTCCACCACATCGAGTTCTGGTGCGGCGACGCCACCAACGTCGCCCGCCGCTTCTCGTGGGGCCTCGGCATGAGATTCTCCGCCAAATCCGATCTCTCCACCGGAAACACCGTTCACGCCTCCTACCTCCTCACCTCCGGCGACCTTCGCTTCCTCTTCACCGCTTCCTACTCTCCGTCGCTCTCACCGACGAACACCGCAACAGCCTCCATCCCATCCTTCGATCACGAATCATACCGCTCCTTCTTCTCTTCCCATGGACTCGGCGTGAGAGCCGTCGCTGTCGAAGTAGAAGACGCAGAGTCAGCCTTCTCCATCAGCGTCTCTAACGGCGCCGTTCCCTCCTCGCCTCCTATCGTCCTAAACGACGCCGTCACGATCGCTGAGGTTAAACTATACGGAGACGTCGTCCTCCGTTACGTTAGTTACAAAGCCGTTACATCCGTTTTCCTTCCAAGATTTGAGACGGTGGAAGATACGTCGTCGTTTCCACTAGACTACGGTATACGCCGTCTTGACCACGCCGTGGGGAACGTCCCCGAGCTTGGTCCAGCGTTAACTTACCTCGCGGGGTTCACCGGCTTCCACCAGTTCGCGGAGTTCACAGCAGACGACGTGGGAACAGCCGAGAGCGGTTTGAACTCGGCGGTTCTCGCTAACAACGACGAGACGGTTCTTCTACCGATCAACGAGCCGGTGCACGGGACGAAGAGGAAGAGTCAGATACAGACGTATCTGGAACACAACGAAGGCGCGGGGCTACAGCATCTGGCGCTGATGAGCGAAGACATATTCAGGACTCTGAGGGAGATGCGGAAGAGGAGCAGTGTCGGAGGGTTCGACTTCATGCCTTCTCCTCCGCCTACTTACTACAAGAATCTGAAGAAACGGGTGGGGATGTGCTTAGTGAAGAACAGATCAAGGAGTGTGAGGAGTTGGGGATTCTTGTGGATAGAGATGATCAAGGGACGTTGCTTCAGATCTTCACAAAACCACTTGGTGACAGGTTACAAAGACAAAAACTTAAAGTGTTTCTCTTTATAAGGTTCATCAGAAAGCTAAGAGTCTCTTTGTCTTTGTGATAGGCCGACGATATTTATAGAGATAATACAGAGAATAGGATGCATGAAGGAAGATGAGGAAGGGAAAGTTTACCAGAGTGGAGGATGTGGTGGCTTTGGCAAAGGCAACTTCTCTGAGCTCTTCAAGTCCATTGAAGAGTACGAGAAGACTCTTGAAGCTAAACAGCTTGTGGGGTGAAGAAGGAACCAAGTTAAAAAAAGGATTGTAATTCATATGTAAAAGTTTGTATGTTTGTTACAAATACCATCTCATTTTTAGAAAACGAGATCAATACAAATACCATCTTAAGGTTCAATAACAATGTAAACCACAACTTCTTTTGTGTGGAACGTCTTTGGATCAGGAATCAGCAGTTTGAGATCTTAATCCTTGGGGCCGACGCTGAACTTAGCTATAAAGAACCCAATGGTGTCGAGCTCAGATGACGGGTCGAACTTCTGAACCATTTCTTCTTCACCTGGTTTTAACCACTCCCTGCATAACATTAACATATCATACATGTTTTTGTAAGTTCTGCTTTGCTGAATGTTAATTAGACACACTCATATATACTTACTCGACATATCCGTCCGGGAATTCACATCGACCAACTAGACCAGGGCCTCCAATGCTAGGATGCTGCAACAGGGTAGCAACACACATGAAGATACATTAGGACAAAGAACAAGATCCTGGTGAAACATATGCCAAGATCTCAAACAGTTTCTCAGATGTTCATGTCCCCTCAATTTATCAACGGAAACGGTTTTTAGATCCAAACCTGTGGTGCTAAGGAGAGAAACTTGTATTTATCTAGAGCATAGCGAACCACCGCCTCGTTCTCACTGGGGTTTATTGTGCATCTAGCAAAATGGAAAACAATCATCCACAGGTAAGATTATAGTAAACTCTCACTCGACGGTGTCACTGCGTCATCTGCATAGCTTGGATTATGCAAACTCAGAATTTGAATTATGTTTGCATACTTACGTTGAGTATACGAGAACTCCACCAACACGAACCAATTGAACAGCCTGGTCAAACATTTTCCGCTGGTACCTTCCATGGTTTCTCAAAGATATTACAGTCTCCTACAAGATATAGCAGTGGCAAATTTATTCCATAAGCCAGCACACTCAACAATCTTCAAAAAGGAAGGAGGAAATACAGATTCTACTCGGACTTCACCTATAACAGTTTTTTATATTACTTCAGTCTTCAAGAAGCTACTAGGAAATAATTTATTCTTGCCACATACAAGTGATTAAGCTAAGGCTTGTACACGTTGTTAACTCAAATAAATGCAAATTTTGAATTTATCATACCAGTCCAGCGAAAAGACGAGGTCTCAAGCCAAGAGCAGAACAAGGAGCATCTAAAAGTACCCTATCAAAACTATTAGGCGGGAAACCTTGCGACTTTCCAGCCCTTCCACCTTGGCTTTGAGTTCTTCCGCGTCCATTTTCAGCCTTCCCTTACTCTTCCTGATTTCAGAGTGGCTAACGTTATCCCTCCATTTGGCTGCTTAGTGCTCGCTAAAATATGGATGATAAAACTACTGGAATTAATATATGGCGCTTTGCATTTATACACATGCATAGGCACGAGAAAATGGACTACAGATGCCAAATCAATAATGTTCTTCTCAACAAAGGGGACCAATGCAAACATGGCAAGTTTATTGACGAACTTTCACCTACCAAACACAGAGGCCGACATTTGAAGAAAGAAACTAAACTAAGCAAACACTATGAGGGAGAGAAAGTAGTTTAATTACCATTTCCCTCACCGATTTTTCAGCCTCAGATTTTCTTGAAGGATCAGGTACCATTCCCTCGTTTGATGATAATTCAGAATGTCTGGTCACAGAACCAGTGTTGTCACCTTTAGCTAATGTTGCTGAATCACTGAGCGTGTTTGGAAGACAAACAGATTTTAGCGCATCCAGTTTACATGTTGTTATGCAAGTTAAGCCCATCTCAGCAGACAATCTCTGGACATCCAGCACCTAATTTTTGAAAGACAGTAAACTGACTAATTAAAACAGGTAGTTTTGCTATCCCAACAACAATACCCTTTTGCTTTGTGTTTCTTGGCATTCAATGTAAACAGGTCAGCGAGAAAACACCAACTGAAATCACGTCTGTTTCAATAAATTATGTGAGGAATTCAAAGGTTATGTAATAAAAAAGGAGAAACTGTACTTTGTTATGAGATCTATCTGCTGCCACTATCTCTCCCTCATCATTCATAAGTATAGCAATTGCAGTAGTCTTCCCTCCCGGTGCTGCACACATATCTAATATTCTCTCCCCTTTCTGAGGATCTGGGAAGCCAAGACAAAAATTTAGCATAAAACTTCCTCAATCTTCTAACCCATCCATATCTATCTACTATGTATGGATTTATGTAAACTACTGTATATACAAATGGCTGAAGGTATAAGCATGGCGATTAATTTACTTACCAAGAGCATGAGCAGCAACAATACTTGGCAGGTTTTGAAGAAATATTTCCCCCTCGAGGACATCTAAGGATCCAAAAACGAGAATGTGAGAAACCAATACCTCATGATGAAATAAGATACTGAGAGTCATAAACTGTAAGCTGAAGTAGAAAGCAAGCTTAGGGAAAAAGAAGAAGAACACTATGGAAAGAAGGCAATCTGAAAACTCTATTGCTCAAATCAACCGCAACTCCATGAGGAACACGAAACATGCCAGCCCTTGACAACATAGCTGTTCCCATGCCGATATATAGTCCACTGCGTTCACAATAGAAAGGATCTACAATAACACTACGATACATGTCAACTGTTTAAGCTCAAAATATCTTAATTCTTACGTGACCCCAAAAAAAAAAATTCAAAGTATTTTTCAAGGTTTGATTGTTGGCAACCGAAGAGCTTATATATAAATGCATTCCACCGAGTAAATTGTTTGACTCATTTGGCTACCACAAGTTGTAATTTTTGATCAATAAAAAACCTAACAGGTAGAAATGTTTCCCTTGAACGAAAAAACTATTCTACGGTTTCAGTTTTAGTGAAACAAAAGTCTTGGCAAACCATACGATATGTGACCAAAGCGAAAGGAAGAAGTGGTGATGCTTGCCTGTCGGTAGACCCTGAAGGGTGGTCCCACGAGTCATATTAACACTCCAGTCACCTTCATCACCAGGTTGCTCCATAGCAACACAGACAGCAACTGCATCTCCTATCTCAACATGGGCAGTGCAAGCCAGGACACCTGGGACATAGACCTACAACAAAAAACCATAAGAGAAATATAAGTTATAGAAAAGGAAACCTCTCAGTTAATTCCCTAAGTATCATTTTTTAACCCGTACTTAGCCACTAAAGGTTTTACTGAGAGCTAAAGGGAGTTTACCTGGGCTCCTCTAAGAACTGCTTCAGCACACTTCCTGCTCACAAGTACCTCCTTGGGAGGGTTTTCAAGTCCAGAGCCATATTCAATTCTATGTGGACCTGAACCATTGAAAAAAACAACATATTCCAAACCAGGAATCTGACACTTGGAGATGGGACTACTCCCATCGGATTGCACTAGCTTCAAGCCATCCTCGGGTTCGTCTAATAATTTCGTAAGCTTCTCAATAACCGCATCACTTGTTGTTTTAACTGTGTTCACCCGAATGCAGGAGTAGGAAGATGGACGCCTAACATTGAACCAACAAAAAATGTTAAACTGATAATGTGAGAGAAAAGAGCTCACAAGTAATCAATCTGAGAACCAAAACACACATCTGAAACCCCCCCAAAACACTAAGAGTATGAATGATCACCAAACATGTACACATATAAGCTCACACGAACTGTTAAATGCACACGAGAACCAAAAGGAAAGCAAATCAATTTTGATTTAGGAGAAATCTGGGAATGAATAAGCTATAGGAAATAAAGAAGCAGAACAATGATGCATCAAAAGAGGAAAAGGTAAAAGTACGTTAGAGCCTTTGAAATTCGAGCAAAGTGGTCAGGTCCGTAAGCTTTGTTGAAGTAGTCTTCAACTTCAGGATCCCATCGCAACACTGGATCATAACTGTAACGCGACGAAGGATTCATCTCCATCTAATGAGGGAGATAGCAAGAGTGTCCGTTTGTTTGTCTGAGAAGCAGGCAGAGGAGAAGGTGGTCGTGACTCTCTCTGGCTAGAGCAACGAGGGAGGAAGGAGGGTTTTAGCATGGATCGGGCTGTAATGGGAAATGGGCTTGGATTTATTGGATTACACCCACCAAGCATTACTCAATTGTTAGCCCAACTCAACCATTTTAATATGCAAACTTAAGGTTGTGCATCACTAAGAGAAGAGAACAGAGGATGTGACGATGTGTTGTCTTTGTTCAGTTAAAACTTTATTCAGTAACCCCAAAATACTCAACGTAGTTAGTGTGTTGCGTTTGCTTCACGCTCCAAACACTTGATGCAGCGATGATTAAATAAGTCTGATTTTCAGTTTATCGATGCTTGGTTTGGTTAAGTTCCAGAACATGCTTTTGGTTGGTGTCTAGATTACATACCAAAACCTCAACCAAGCCTAAAAACATAAACCTTAAATCTGAAAGTGGTGTCTTATAAATAGTTAATAGTAGTTATCTTTTTCATATGTCGTTTTCTCCACACAAACAAAAACTAATCAATTCTATATTAAGTGTTAAAGATTAGATAATAGCAAGTCAGGTTTTAAGGTCGTTGAAACAGCCGCGGCCAATTTGGACAGCTCAAATTTGGCTTTGTTCTCTCGACCTTCTCCTCATTATATATAAATCTTCATCTTTCTCATAATCTCCTGCTTCTTTAACGTTAACCACACCACAGAGGCAGAGGAGCAACAAACAAAATGTCCGACTCCATTTTGGAAAAGGCCACCTCTGCTCTCGGTGAAGCATAAAACCGATGTCTTAAAGGATGCAGTGGACAATGTTGTCTCAAAAGGCATAGATGGAGCCAAATCTCTGCTTCACAATTTGAAGGAGAATAAAGGTCAAGTCTCCTCCAAGATCGTTGGAGCTGTTTCACAGTTTGCGGTGGTAGCTGACTCCTCAGCCACAACCGCAGACCGTGACTTACCGGTATCCACAGACAATCAGGTTGGAATCAAAACACACATGTATTGGAACAAAATTAGATTAGGTGAGAGAGAAACTTATGCTTGTTTCTATTACAATTGCAGCCACTCCTAGCGGCCGGTGAGACGGCAACGCCATGGTGGAAGAGCTGTTGTGAAGTTCTTGATCTTCTCAAGGCATCATCATCATCTAACTAGATGAAAGATCATCTAACAGAGAAGAGACAAACAAGATCCCACACCAAGTTTTTTCAAGTTATGTTTTATATCCTTTCTTTCAATTCCTCTGCTTAACCCTCTGGTTATTTTTTCAATCTCTTTGATTGTTGCCGAGAATATATGTAACGAAAGATGTAAACAACACACACAATAAAGAAACTATTAAGTTCTCAAAAGCAATATAACAAGAAAGGTAGCGTGAGAAACACTCCAAAAACAAAGAAATCGAACTTCCACAAAATTCTACTACCTCGAATTTAAGCCTTCTTCGAGTGGTAAACGTAGAAGACGACGGCTGCTCCCGCCACTGCAACCGCAACAGCAGCCAAAGCTCCACCAGAACCAGCACTCACACTCGTCGGCGACCATGACCTAACCTCTACCCCATTAACCGGCTCAACCATGTTCTTCAACCCACTGATCATCTTCTCAGACTCATCCATCTGTCTCTCCAACTCCACAATCTCTGATTCCATATCCGCCACTCTCTTCTCAGACTCTCTCAACGAATCCTCCAAGATCTTCTTCTCCGTTTTCCACTTCTCCAACTCTGCTTTCCCTTCCGCTGCATTAGATTCCAAACCCTTGATCTTCTCCTTCAACTCATCAACCTCCTTCTCCTTGTTATCAATCCTATCTCTCATCTCTTCCTCTGCTCTCACCTTCTTGTTCCTCTCTTCCAACTCCTTCGCCTCCAAAGCGCCGAGCTTTGCCTCCAACTCCTTCATCCTCTTCTCGTTCTCCTCCTTTGAAGTCCTTAACCCAGACACCTCCTTCTCCAACTCGTCGATCCCATCCCTTTTCTGAGAAATCTCAGAACGAAGCTTCTTCGCCTCCGTCTCAGCCTCTTCCCTCTCCGTCTGGGCTGTAACCAGTTCTTGCTGAAGCCTTGCTTTTTCGGTCTCGAGCTCAGAGGATCTCTCGGCTATAGCCTCCAGAACCTTCTTTTCCTCTTCCGATTTGTCGATCTCTCGCTCCATCTCCCCCATCTTACGCCTCGCCTTGGACTCCGCTCCTCTCATCTCCTCGATCTCCGCCGTCAGAGTCTCGATCTTCTTGCTGATTTCACCGTTCTCCCGCTCCAGTTCCTGATTCTGAGACTCGAGATCTCCCATCTTTCGATTCGATTCCGTAGACTTTCCACCGTCGTCCTGCTGATCGGAATCGAAGAAACTCTCATCCTCCTGCACCGTCGCGTCGCCGTTCAAGCTCCTCTCTTCCGCCATCTCCGGAAATTGATCGGATAAACGAGTGATAAACCCTCGTTGAAGGAATATATAGTGAAAAGGGGAAGGAAAGTTTCGACCTTTTCTCTGATTACCAGCGAAAGTGGTGAGAGATTGAAGAAAAAGGGATAAGCAACTTTCTGCGATTCGATGCGATTAGGGTTTCGCGTTCCCCCAAACCAATGATAACCGAACAAGTCTGATCTGTTACCAAATGGACGGCTGAAAAACGACGAATCGAACAAAGGTTAGAAAAAAAGTTTCCAAGCACGTGCGCACCACTTTTATTTCTTTTTCGAACATTTACTTTAGTCATGTTCGTTTGGTCGTCGCACGTCCCGGCGTCTGCGGCTGCGGCAATGTTTTTGAAAACTCTTGTTCGTTTCGTTGGCCAGCGGGTCGTCGGCCGCGATCGGAGCGCCGCATCTTGGCGTCGATCGCCGAAAAAATCTGCGTCTGCGTCAAAAGTTCTGCGTCTGAGGTATATTTTACACCTTTACCCTTATTATATTTGATTATTTACAAGGGAACCTAACCCTAAATCTCCATAGACGCTCCAATTTGACGCAGCCTCTTTCCATCTCTCTGTCGTCTCAGCCTCTCTCCATTGACACAACTTCTCTCCATCTCTCGTCGTCTCGGCCTCTCTCCATTGACACAACTTCTCTCCATCTCTCGTCGTCTCGGCCTCTCTCCATTGACACAACTTCTCTCCATCTCTCGTCGTCTCAGATTCTCCATTGGCCTTGGCTCTCCATCGAGCTCTCTCGGCTCAGCCTCTCCCTCTCGACCATCCTCTGCAGTTCGGACCCTCAGTCTCGATCTCTCGGCGACCCTCTCGGCTGGACCCTCCGAGCTCTCCCGCGACCGTGTATTTCGTCCACGAGTTCTTCTCCGTCCACGAGTTCTTCTCCGTCCGCGAGTTGCTCTCTCTTCTCCTTTTAGCGTTAAGGTATGTCTACGTTAAAGCTTCTGAATGTTCTTGTTGATGAATGCTCTCTTGTGACACATTTATCAAGTTCAATCTTTGGTCTCGAGGCTCTTTGGTCTTCTTCTCCGTCCGCGAGTTAGATCACGAGTTGCTCTCTCTTCTCCTTTTAGCGTTAAGGTATGTCTACGTTAAAGCTTCTGAATGTTCTATGTTTTGGTTGTGATAAGCGATGTGATAAGCCATGTTTTTATCGTTTTTATGTGATAAGCAATGTATTTGGTTGGCTCTAGTTGGTAAAGACATGTTTTTATCGATACATGTTTCATCTCTGCCAATGTTTGTATGTGGTTGTGAGTTCTGCTTGATGGGTTTCTTAGCTTCTTTCTTAGGTTTGTGTTATGGGTTTATAGAAGATCTTCCGATGGGTTTGCATAAGATCTTCTGTGTTATCAACTTTGTGTTTTTTTAATGGATTTTATAGCACACGTTAGTAGCATCAGGGTTTGTTGGTGATGATTAAGCTTATGGGGTTTCTTTTTCTTTTGTCTTTACTCTTTATGTTAAGACGTTAAGGGCTTCTACATGTATACTTACAAGTTTAGGCACTAAAATCATTACTTTCGAAGTATGGGTTTAAACTGAAAACTAATGTCTTAGAATAATAGAACTGTTAGTATAACCGTTTATGTTGGTGATGATTAAGCGTCTACTATTTATATTTAACTCTCATGCTCTTTTTTTGCAGGCTCTCTTGTCTCAAGCTCACATTCTCAATCTCACACTCTCATTTGGTCTCATACATTCCAAGCTCACTCTCGATGGCAAAAGATGTAAGCTCAGACCCTTTCTTGTTTGCATTTGTGTATAGAACTGTCTTTAGGTTGTATGGAACTTGAGTTTATGTGTGTAGAACTGTCTTTAGGATTGGAACTTATGAGTTTATAAATGGAACTTGCTGTATGTGTTTTGCTTTAGACTTGGACTCCCGAGGAAACTAGATATTTTTTTCAACTGTACGCGGAAGAGAAAAAAGGAAATAAAGGTGCTACAGGGCATGAATAAAGTAGGAAACAGAACATCATGGATGCATTTGAGCTGAGGTTTAAGAAGGATTTTCGGACTGGAAGAGAGACTTCAAAATATATATCGCTTCACTTCGACAACAATCTCTCAAACCTACTTAAATACGAAGCTGAAATCAAACCAAGCGAAACATTTTTCAATCAATCAATCAACCAAACCAATATACACCATACCTAGCTAGAAGTCTTTTTGTGTGAACTTATCATCACTTGATAAAAAATATAACTAGTAAGTATTGTGTATGTTGTTGCATGATTGCATCCAGGCTAGATGCATCATATATACATGCTTCATCAGTGGAAACAGTACATCATTATGACAGCAAGTTGTGTGAGATCAACTGATGAGAGATGATGAATTTTGTTCATAAATAAATGTAAACCCAAAGTTTGGCATGTCGAATTGAATTATTATGTTAGAGGCCATTGATTTTGAAATAAATAATACATTTCACTATGGGACGTTTTCTTTCTGTGGTATATCTACAATTTTAATTAATGAGCTCATCCACTAGTACAAATTTCACTTATTATGCAGGAAATAGTCTGGAAAAATAGTTATGCATGGTTCTGATTCCTTCAGTAAATTATCCTGAATTTTACAAGAAAATATTAATGACAAGAGCCGTTGTGATAAGAGTGATATTAAATTAATTTCCCATTTAAAATACGTACCCGAACTAATATTAAAACCCGATATATCTTAATAATGATCTAATGATTAGCATAATTTTCTTGTTAGAAACTGATTGTTCAAAGTTAGGTAACATATTCAAAACCGACACTAGCATTGTTATCTTTGGTATGATGGGTTGTTAAATGTTATAAATTGTGTGGTGGTTGTGGAAAGTTGTATGTTTGAAGCCAAAAGCATAAAATGTATGATAACTACGTAGAAACCCGAAAATCAAATGAAAAAATGGTTTGGGTAAACGTACTTTAAGCAAAACATTCAACGAAATCGGCGTGCCCTTAACTACCTCACCAATTATAATATTTTCCGCAACATATGCATGCACGTTTCTCATCCATTAGATTTTTTTTTTGAATGTATTAATTTTATTTCTTCTAGGAGAAAAATAAATAAAAATAAAATAGATAACTGGAATTTGGACCATAAAAATGTATAGTCAACATGCATTCTCTCGTTAGTCACCTACCTGACCAGTATCACTAACATTGCCGCGTTATGTCTGAGTAGGGAACTCTGTTTGTTCTCTTTGTATTGGGCGGCAAATTTTCCAAAAGTCATTTCTCAGAACTGAGGATTAAATTTTAAGTGGTGCCATTATGAGTTTAAGAGACTAGAACGTGAAACTGAAACCAATGGGTGCAATGTGAAGTTATTACAACTTGAACTACCAATTACTTGAGAAAAGCACTTACAATTATTTTTTCTGATGATTTCACTGGGTCAACTGCCACTCCTCCATTGCAGCTAGGCCCGCCCTTGGTTTTAACATATACAGTTTGAACGAGTAGCTAGTTGGTCACACGTTCGGACACTGTTGTTATATTTATTAGAACAGCTCTTTGAGCTTAGTTGGGTTACTAAGAGCATCTTTATTACCGAGTCCTTAATAATTGGTCCTTAAACTTTTTATCCGATTTAAAAATAAAAATAAAATAGATAACTGGAATTTGGACCATAAAATGTATAGTCAACATGCATTCTCTCGTTAGTCACCTACCTGACCAGTATCACTAACATTGCCGCGTTATGTCTGAGTAGGGAACTCTGTTTGTTCTCTTTGTATTGGGCGGCAAATTTTCCAAAAGTCATTTCTCAGAACTGAGGATTAAATTTTAAGTGGTGCCATTATGAGTTTAAGAGACTAGAACGTGAAACTGAAACCAATGGGTGCAATGTGAAGTTATTACAACTTGAACTACCAATTACTTGAGAAAAGCACTTACAATTATTTTTCTGATGATTTCACTGGGTCAACTGCCACTCCTCCATTGCAGCTAGGCCCGCCCTTGGTTTTAACATATACAGTTTGAACGAGTAGCTAGTTGGTCACACGTTCGGACACTGTTGTTATATTTATTAGAACAGCTCTTTGAGCTTAGTTGGGTTACTAAGAGCATCTTTATTACCGAGTCCTTAATAATTGGTCCTTAAACTTTTTATCCGATTTAAAAATAAAAATAAAATAGATAACTGGAATTTGGACCATAAAATGTATAGTCAACATGCATTCTCTCGTTAGTCACCTACCTGACCAGTATCACTAACATTGCCGCGTTATGTCTGAGTAGGGAACTCTGTTTGTTCTCTTTGTATTGGGCGGCAAATTTTCCAAAAGTCATTTCTCAGAACTGAGGATTAAATTTTAAGTGGTGCCATTATGAGTTTAAGAGACTAGAACGTGAAACTGAAACCAATGGGTGCAATGTGAAGTTATTACAACTTGAACTACCAATTACTTGAGAAAAGCACTTACAATTATTTTTTCTGATGATTTCACTGGGTCAACTGCCACTCCTCCATTGCAGCTAGGCCCGCCCTTGGTTTTAACATATACAGTTTGAACGAGTAGCTAGTTGGTCACACGTTCGGACACTGTTGTTATATTTATTAGAACAGCTCTTTGAGCTTAGTTGGGTTACTAAGAGCATCTTTATTACCGAGTCCTTAATAATTGGTCCTTAAACTTTTTTTTATCCGATTTAAAAATAAAAATAAAAACAAACCAATCAGAACATCAGCGTTTCAGTGGGGTCATAAGCTTGATCTGAGAGACCAGACCAAAATGTCTTTTAGTTAGGGACTTTCTCTCTCGGTTCTGGTGTTTTTGTGGATCCCCTCTTCTTAAGGACCAAACTAAGGACTCCAATAATGTTGCTCTTAAGTGGTATTGATTAATTTCTATGTTTTTGGTTCATGCATGCCACACCTTGTGTTCCATTTGGCTGTGTTGATGTTGAAGACCAGTGCATTCTTTTCAATTGTGACAAAATATATCAATATCGGCTCATTAAAAAGCCCGATCTAGAAAGAGCTGCATAGATAACACAAAATATCAGCCAGAAAACGAATTTTGTTAAATTCTAGTCTTTAAATTTTGAATTTCGGCAATATGGTACAAACCAACTGAATTGTCTAATTTGGATCTTTGATTGTTGTAAGATACCAATATAGTTTTCTTTTATTAGAAAAAGAAGACGACACATGCAAAGATGGGTGGAGATGACTTTTGTCTTTAATTATTGTTTGATATGAATCTAAGCAACATATTATAAGATATAAACCATAATATAAATTCAGTGAGATTTTAAATTAGTTTATCCTAAGTTTGCTTAGTTTTTCCGGGTGAAGCGCTTGACGATTGGAACTTATGAGTTTATAAATGGAACTTGCTGTATGTGTTTTGCTTTAGACTTGGACTCGAGGAAACTAGATATTTTTTCAACATGCAGCGGAAGAGAAAAAAAGGAAATAAGGGTGCTACAGGCATGAATAAAGTAGGAAACAGAACATCATGGATGCATTTGAGCTGAGGTTTAAGAAGGGATTTTGGACTGGAAGAGACTTCAAGAACAAGTACGACACAAGTAGGAAGAAATACATCAGGATTAAGGCGCTGACTCAAAACAGGACAGGGCTTGGGTATGACAACACAGGAAGAATTCTCATGTCGGATGATTGGTGGAATGAGCGTGAAAAGGTCGGTTTCACATTCTCTTATGATTATTTCACATTCTCTCTTCTCTCTTCTTATTTGGTTGAGTGCATTATAATGATGCTATCACTGACTTACACTTTCTTTTTTTTTTGTCAAATAGGAGTGTGCTGGGATTAGAAGATCCGCATGCAAAGAGATTGATAATATGGATATGTATGAAGCGGAATTCGGTGGTGTAGTAGTAACTGGAGCTGAGGGATGGAGCGCTCAACATGGAGAAGCAAGTTTGACTTCTAGAGTGGGTGAAGATAATGGTGATGATGAAGTTGATTCTCAGCCAGCAGCAGAAACTCAAGCACCGGAGACGAAACTCAAGCACAAGTCCAGCCAAACTCAGCCAGCTTCGGACACATTCCGAAGTTCAAGAGCAAAAAGAAGGCGTAAGGAGAAAGACATGGTTGTAGAAGCTTGTGACAAAAGGACTGATGCTATTGTGGCGAAGAATAAGATAGCTGAGCAGATGTTGGAGCGTGAAGAGAGACAGAGAGTGGAGCGTGAAGAGAGTCAGAGAGTGATCTCCATTGAGAATGTGCTAGAGATTTTGTATGCACTTCCCGGAGTGGAAGAGTGGTCGCCATTATATGAAGCAGCAATGGAACTGCTTATAGATAGTGAAGGGAACCGTAGGGCCTTTGTTACAATGAAGACAAATGAAGCTAAGATTAAGTTTTTAGAGCTTAGGACTAAGATAAAGCGTTTTGATTGACTAGTTTGTGAGCTGGAACTAGTATGGAGCTTAGGACTATAGTCTTCTTTGTGATCTTGCTGGAACTAGTATGGAACTTAGCACTAGTTTTCTTTTGTTGGTCCGATCTTTGTACTAAACTCGCCTTTTGTGGCTTTATATAGAAGTTTTGTGAGTGACTTTTTTTGAACTCTGCCTTCTTTAAAAGCTTTAATGCCAGTGGTCTCTTGTGTTAACTTATTTTTTTTTTGAGCATACAATGCTGTTGTGATCTTCGTTATGCATTGCTTGTGTAATAATACTAATAAAACAATCTCCTTTTGATATTTTGTAGATGCTTGAAAGATGGATATTGAAAGATGAGGATGGTGATTATGACGATGAGCTTGGCTTGTTTGATGTGGCTCTTGAGAGATTGAGTCACGAACGGATAGAGGAGCAGGATGGCGTATAGTTCGACAACTTATGTATGAGTCGATCAGCAATGTTACGACATTCTTCGCATGAATCAAAGGCGTTTGAAGCTTTGTGCAAGATGCTTGGTGAGCGATATGGATTGAAAGAGTCTCACCATGTCTACCTTGAGGAATCTGTTGCGATGTTTCTCGAGACTGTTGGTCAAGATAAGACAAAACGGGATATTGCGCAAGGTATCAAAGATCAGTGGGTACAGTACAAAAGAAGCTTGATGATGTTTTGAGTGCTATTCGAAGTTTGCGGTGGATACATTAAGACCACAGGAAGGTGAGTTTGAAAGAGTGAGTCTGTTTTGAGGAATGATGATCGATATTGGCCTCATTTGAGATTGCATTGGAGCACTTGATGGAACTCATGTCGGTTAGTCCTCCAAGTCAAAATGCAGACGATACGAGGCGAAAGCAAGATCCTACAATGAATGTTCTTCTATATGTAACCGATATGAAGTTCATATATGCATATCTCGGTGTACTGGTAGAGCACATGATACCAAGGTCTTGACTCATTGTGCAAGGAATGAAGCTTCTTTCCCACATCCTCCTCACGGAAAGTATTACCTAGTTGACTCTGGATATCCAACCAGACAGGATATCTTGGTCCGCATCGTAGTATCGCGATATCATCTTGGTCAGTTTGCTAGAGGAGGACCACCGGTTAGTGCAAGAGAGTTGTTTAACCGAAACATTCAGGTCTGCGGTCGATGATTGAGAGGACATTTGGAGTATGGAAAGCAAAATGGAGGATTTTGGATCGTAAGCATCCAAAATATGGACTGGTCAAATGGATTAAGATGGTAACAGCGGCGATGGCACTACACAACTTCATCGTGATTCACATCGGAAGATCATGATTTTGTACAATGGCAAAGTGATGATGATGGAGAAGCACAGGGAGAAGAAGCGATGGTGATGAAGAAGGAGAAGAATGTGAAGATGATGATGATGATGATGATGGTGGTGGTGGTGGTGGTGGCGGTGGTGGTGGTGGTGGTGGACATATTGTATATGAGCCGACCGGTGATAGAGCGATGGAAGCTCTGCGTGAAAACATCACAAAAGAGTATGGTAGAAATCGTTTACATTATTAAATGTTTTAGTTAATGACTTGGTTTTCTTTCCTTATAACTTTGATTATCATTTTATGTAATATTGAAATATCTTTTTATTTATTTAAGATTTGATGAATTATTTATCTTTTATTTTGTGATAAATATTTTGATATATTTATGATAAAAAATGTTGTCAAATTTTGTATATTTGACTAAAATTTAAACTACATTTTATTTCATTTAAATACAATTTTAAGAATTTAAAATACATTTTATTTCTGTAAAATACAATTTTACAAAATTTTAAAATTAAAATATAAATTAAATGAAAATAATCGCAGCGTCGTAAGCGAACAGTCCTTAAATCGACTTCTGCGTCTGCGTCTGCGTCTGCGTCGGCGTCAGCGTCTGAAACGAACAACTAGGCTGCGTCTGGCGTCGGCGTCGAGTCTGCGTCTGCGTCAATCAAACGAACAACAAACAAAGCGAATAGACGCAGACGCAGACGCAGACTCAGACGCCGACGCAGACGCCGAAAGCGGCGTCAACCAAACGAACAGCACTTTTGTTATATATTCTTTCCTATATAGGTCGCCAAAAATTTCAGTAATCTCTATGATTATTTCTAGGGCTGGGCAAAAAATCTGAAGAACCGAACCGAACCCGATCCGAAAAAGTAGCACGAACCGAACCGAAATTGATTAAATATCCGAACGGATTCAAAATTTTGGTATTTAAATAACCAAACCGAACCCGATCCAAACGAAGTATTTGGTATCAGAATATATCGAAATAGATTTATATACCTAAATATATTAATTATATTTATATATAATGTATATTAAATACATCTAAAATATATAAGATATTTTTAAGTTTTCCAAAATATTTTAAAATATATACAAATAGTCAAAAGTAAATATCTAAAATAGCTAAAGTGTACTCAAAACACCAAAATACATAAATATGTACTGATTTTCTATCCAAATATTTTTTTAAAAATCAATTTAAATGTTAAGTTTAGGTATTTTGACATATGTTATTCAAATTTATATTAATATATTATTTTATTTATAGATTTTTTAAAAAAATTAAAGAATATAATAAATTTTAAAATTTTTAAAATAATTTAAATGGATTATCCGAACCCGAACCGAACCCGTAAAAATCCGAACCGAATCCGAATCGAAATTTAGAAATATCCGAATGGGGCTGAAATCTTTGACTCCGAAAACCCGAAATCCGAATAGACCCGAACCGAACCCGAATGGGTACCCGAACGCGCACCCCTAATTATTTCTCAGTGTAAATTTTTGATTGATTCAATTTAAAGAATCGTCAACTTTAATCGTGGATGGTCTTATTAGAATCAATTAATTTGCGATTTGATTAACCAAAAAAAAACACTCAATAAGTGCCAAATGCGATTTGATTCACCCAGAAAAAAGTGTTCATATGGGCTTCCGAAGGCTTTAACTGAAAGGGCCCATAAATTTAGTTACGGATCATAATGGAGATTCTAAATGGGTCTCCGTTCTAGTTAAGGGCGACTGTAAACAAATATACGTAGGTGGGGTCGTTACAATTTACATAGACATATTTTTCATCAAATGTATATGAAGTATCGCTTCACTTCGATAACAATATGATATACCATACATAACCTAGCTAGAAGTCGTGTTGTGTGAACTTATTATCACTTGATATCAACTCTACTAGCTAGATGGATATCACTAGGTCATTTGATTTGGTCGTTATGGTATGCGTTTTACAGTAGCATTTGTGTACCAACATTATGGACTTCTCCTTAGGTACTTTTCCAAAAAAAAAAAAAAATTTGATCATATATTTTTTTACAGCAATTATAACTAGTATAAGCATTGTGTATGTTGTTGCATCTAGGCTATAGATACAACAAAGTTTGTGTGATAGCAAGTTGTGTGAGATCAACTGATGAGAGATGATGAATTTTGTTCATAAATAAATGTAAAACCAAAGTTTGGCATAAATAATATATTTCACCATGGGACGTTTTCTTTCTGTGATATATCTACAATTTTTGTTAATAAGGTCATCCACTAGTACCAATTTCACTTATTATGCAGAAATTGTCCGAAAATAGTTTCTTTTTATCGGAATTTTTTTTCAGAAAATTCCTGCATAATAAGTGAAAATAGTTATGCTTCTGATTCCTTCAGTAAACTATCCTTAATTTTACTAGGACACACCAATTACAAGAGCCGTTGTGATAAGAGTGATATCCAATTAATTTCCCATTTAAAACAGTGGCGAATGTAGAAAAAAAGTTTAGTGGGGGCATAAAATAAATAAAACGTAAGTAAAGGTGCTTAAGAGGATTTGAACCTTGGTCTAGGGGGGACAAACACATAATTGAAACCAACTATGCTAGAAAGGATTTGCTGTTTCTTAAGCAAAAAAAAATATTTTTACATTATTTTGGGGGCAACTGCCTCCTCCTTAATCAACGTAAGTTCGCCAGTGATTTAAAATACGTACCCGAACTAATATTAAAACCCGATATATCTTAATAATGATCTAATGATTATCATAATTTTCTTGCTAGAAATTGATTGTTCAGAGTTAGGTAAAATATTCAAAATCGACACTAGCATTGTTATCTTTGGTATGATGGGTTGTTAAATGTTATAAATTGTGTGGTGGTTGTGGAAAGCTGTATGTTTAAGGCAAAAGCATAAAATGTATGATAACTACGTAGAAACTCCAAAATTAAATGAAAAAAATGGTTTGGGCAACTTACTTTAAGCAAAACATTCAACGAAATCGGCATGCCCTTAACTACCTCACCAATTATAATATTTTCCGCAACATTTGCATGCACGTTTCTTTTCCATTAGATTCTTTGTCCAATGTATTAATTTTATTTCTTCGAGAGGAAAAAGAAATTAGATAATTGGAATTTGGACCATTATGATATATAGTCAACATGCATTTTCTCGTTAGTCACCTACCTACACCAGTCTCACTTATATTGCCGCGTTATGTCTGAGTAGGTAACTCTGTTTGTTTTCTTTGTATTGGGCGGCAAAATTTTCAGGTCATTTTTCTGAACTGATAGATTGAATTTAAAGTGGTAGCATTATGAGTTTAAGAGACTAGAACGTGAAGCTTAAACCAATGGGTGCAATGTGAAGTTATTACCACTTGAACTACCAATTACTTGAGAAAAGCATTTACAATTATTTGTTTTCTGACGATTTCACTGAGTCAACTGCCACCCCTCCATTGCAGCTTGGCCCACCCAGCTTGGTTTTAACGTATACAATTTGAATGAGTAGCTAGTTGGTCACACGTTCGGGCACTGTCGTTATATTTACGAGAACTGCTCTTTGAACTGTGTTGGGTTACTAAGTGGTTTTGATTAATTTCTAGGTTTTGGTTCATGCATGCCACACCTCGTGTTCCATTTGGCTGTATTGAAGACCAGTGCAGTTTTTTTCAATTGGTGACAATAATTCTAATCTTTAGATTTCGAATTTTGGACCAGCGGTTCAAAAAAAACTGAATTGTCTAATTTGGACATTCGACTATTGTAAGATGATACCTAAATAGTTTTCTTTTAGTAGAAAAAGAAGACACATGCAAAGATGGATGGAGATGACTTTTGTCTTCAATTATTGTTAGATATGAATCTAAGCAATATATTCTAAGATATAAACCAGAATATAAATTAGATGAGATTTTAAATTAGTTTATCCTAATTTTGCTTTATCTTTTGTGGGTGAAGCGCTTGACGATGACATGCACGATCTTTTTCGTCTATACCGGTACAGAACGTCGGTGCATGTCTTCAATAGTTAATGGCGTTGACTTTACGTAATTGTCGCTGAGCAGGATTTATATATGCAACCTCAGCTAGGGTTTTAGCTGACTGTATATGCACCTTTTTCAGTCACAAAAATCCCGTGCGCATATATAGTATACTACTAGTAAGGCCGTGTTTGTTAGTGGAACGCGCGACTGAAATCAGCGACCAGAAATTTGTTCATGATTTGTAAGATATACTTTTATGATTTCTATAATGAAATCTATCCCAAGACCGTAATCTAGATTCTGGTTAATTCAAACCCAATACTTTCTAGAGAAGGTAGAAGGACTAACCTTGATCACGTACTTAGATGCAATTATACCAATTGATCTTCTCCCCTTTAACCTTCTTTAATTGATGATTTCTTTGATGGAAAAGAAATCTCCAAGCCTTCCTTAGTCTCTCTAATGATCGTAACTTTCTTGTAGTGTATTATAGAGACTCTTTCAGTTTTATTATTAACATGAGAGGAGATGTACGAGTCAATATATATTAAACAAAGGGACGTGCTGGTTTATATTAATCAACACAACCTTTCCTTATAACCGCACCACAACGTATACCTCTCATATATGTAATCTTATGGTAATATATTCCACTATAATCACCTTTTACATATATGTAAGCGTCTAAACTTAGGTCACCGCGAGATGAGCCTTTAAATTCACCTCTCATTTCATATCCGTCAAAGTCTTGCGTAGATAATTAAATAAAAACATTAAATTTTATTTTTAAATAGGTAAAAGAATAGCGTAATTTTATCGATCTTGTAGCCAACTAAACCGTAAATTTTAAATTCTAAGTTCTAAACCCAAACCCTATACCTAAATCCAAATTCTAAACCCTAAACCCAACTCATACTCTAGCCCAAATTCTGACCTAATATCAAGCGTAAGCCTTAAATCCAAACCACATACCTAAACCAAAATCATAGATCCTAAATACAAGCAGTAAACCCTAAACCCAAACCCAGACCACTGAACCCAAACCATAAACCCTAAATCCAAACCACAAAACTAGGCTATAGGATTTCTGATTTGGGTTTAAGGTCTAGGATTTGGGTTTAGAGTATAGGGTTTGGGTTTAGGGTTTAGAATTTGGGTTTAGGGTTTAGAATTTGGGTTTAGGGTTTAGAATTTGGGTTTAGAATTTGGGTTTAAAGTTTAGAATTTGGGTTTAGGGTTTAGAATTTGGTTTAGAGTATAGGGTTTTGGTTTAGAATTTAAGGTTTAGGGTCTAGGATTTGGGTTTGGGATCTATAATTTGGGTTTAGAGTATAGGGTTTGGGTTTAGGGTTTAGAATTTGGATTTAGGGTATAGGATTTGGGTTTAGAATTTAAGGTTTAGAGCTTAGAATATAAAATTTACGGTTTAGTTGGCGGCGTCAGCATCGATAAAATTGGCGTTATTCGTTTTTTACCTATTTAAAAATAAAATTGAATGTTTTTTATTTAATTATCTACGTGACACTTTGATTGGTTATGGAATGAGAGGTGAATTTAAAAGTTCACCCCAGGGGGTGTACCTAAGTTTTGTTCTATTTAAACGATCACGAGACTAAGGACATTTATAAACTTAAGTAAAGTAGGAGAGTTATCAATACACCCAGATTCTAAGTCATTAATCGAAACCGATCCATCACGGTATCGTCTTTTATATTAGAATCATAATTTTAATATAAATTTAAAATTTATAATTAAATCGAAAGACACATAGGTCATATAAGAATATAAAATATTCTTACATGATTTTCTTTTTCACTAATCACTGGACCGAAAAAGGAGACACAGCGACATATATTATGAAAGCTTTGAGGTGCTTCCGGTGTCGTCAAAAAAATTAGTGTCGCGATTACTCCTTTAATTCTCTTTTCAGCGACACAAAACATAAGTTTCTTTCACTTATTCCTTCCTTTAGATTCTTTCTTTTTCCTTGTTAATTCTGATCGATGGTCGCTGCTGCTGCGGTCTCACACCGAACAGGACCTATACCATATTGATTTTGGAATATATGTAGTTAATGACAGTAAGAACAGCGGTGATATTATATTCATAAGTAGGAAGAATCAAAGTCGAGACAGTCCAAAACAAACTCCAAAATAGGATAAACACATTGAAGAGGAAATGACCGATGTTGACTTTCTAGATGTTAAAAACACGTGTATGCGTAAACGAATATGAGTCTTGTTCTTTTTGATGACGATGTTATCCATTTTTATGATTCGGATAACTTTAACAACTTAACTTCCAGTTATGTCATGTGACTATAGTGTACATCTCCGTCGATACAGATTTTAGGTTTTGATGGCGTTATAACTAAGTTAGTTATAACTAACGAACCAAAATACAAGTAAAATACAACCAAAATTTTAATGATGCGTATATTTAACGAACCAGTATATCTACAATCAAATCATGACGTATTAGCTTGTCATTCCACGTAGATTATTCTTTATTGACATGAATATATCGTTTCATAAAAATTATCACGCACCACATATTCTACGGGATTGTCGTCAAAAAAATATACTATTACGTAGTACGAACCAGTTTATGTATATGTCTTTTAATTTTTATTCTTTTGTACGTGACTACGTCTAGAAACGCATCTAACTAGGAAGAAACCTAAAAAAGTGTAGAAAAGGAGTAATATAGGATCGTAATTGCGAGGAAGATATTGACCTAGAGAATAAAATGTCAAACGAAAAGTGGAGAGTCGGTAGAATTAAAAAGCTAGCAACAGAGGGAGATAGAGACTCACACGATAACACATTTTCGAATGGTCCAGGCCTTCTTATTGAATATTCACAACACGTTTATGCATCAACTCTTCCTTTCTTCGTCACATTTCTTCCTTCTTCACGCTTCTCTATGTTTCGTCAACTACATTTACTGTTGTGTCTACATTTATTGTTTGACTTTTCCTCTTTTTTTTTTTTTTTGATCAAACCAATACTTCATAAACTAGAAAGGAGTTTACACACCAACTGGTGCTACAGAGTATTGCAGACACGCTGATTTTGCAAGTTCATCAGCAATAGCATTAGACAATCTAGGAGTGAAAGAAAAGGAAATAGAGTCAAAGGAACAGCAGAGAAGGAAGATGTCATGGAGGATACCCTGTATCTCCACCGCCCATTCCTTCTTAGATAAGAGTGAAACAAGTGTTTTTGAGTCAGAGAAGCATTCCAGCTTCCGGTGTCCTAAAGAGATAGCAGCGATCAAGCATGCTTTAACCGCCAGGGCTTCAGCCGCTAGAGCTGAACCCACTATGTTGCGGTGAGAAGATCCGTGACTAAAGGGAGAACCATTGTGGTCTTTGAAGACCCAACCCAATCCACATCGTCCGGAAGAGGCGTGCCAAGATGCATCCGAGAAACACTTGGGGACCGAGGAAGATGGGCTTTGTGCTTGTGGTGGCACCCGTTGAGGTCTTGGGGGTTTGGTGCCGTGGGTCTGTGAATTTTGCCATGCCCTTGCCTCAATTATAGCTTTAGCAACCACCTCTTTCCCTGCAAAATATTTATCCTCAAACAGCAGTTTATTTCTACTAGTCCACAGATTCCAAAAGATCCAAGGATAGATAGGTATAGTGAGGCCCGTAGGAGGAAGGCAGAGCACGAGGCGGGAGGATTGAATAAGATGGGCTGTTGAGTTGATTTCCGAGACGATGGGCTTTGAGTTGGCAGGGAGTAGCTCCCACACCCTCTGAGCCACCGGGCAGTGGAGGAGAACATGAAGTACAGTTTCTGGAGCGCCGCAACTTTTACAAGCTATGTTACCAGATAGTCCACGAACTGCAAGGGCAGCCCCGACAGGAATGGCATTGTTCATGGCCCTCCAAAGAAAGAGTTTCAGCTTTGGGAGGGTTTTAATATTCCAAATATCTCGGTGCCAGTTGAACTGCTCTGTAGACGTTGAGAGACTGTGTATCTTGGTGAGAGCGTATCCTGTCTTCGTAGAGTAGTTTCCATTTTTCTCCGGAAGCCACACCATAGTATCTGCCATGTTGTAGGAGCTCAGGGTGATCCTCTGTATATGGTCCTCATACTGAGGTAGAGTTTGTCGGATTGCATTGATATTCCACTCGAAGGTGTCCTGATTAATGAGCGTGGAAAGCTTTGCATTAATGCAACCGAGAGGAGGAGGTCCCATAGGTCTTTGGGGAGTTGAGGTAGAAAGCCAGCAATCCGACCAGAGATTAATGTCATTCCGTTTTCATCATACTTGATCAGTTCATAACACTAAATTAAAGTACCTCTCTTTCGTTGTACATTGGGATTTGGACAAGAACCATGGGAAAGTCTTGACCTCCTTGCTCAATGTCCTCTTGCATTGCCTCCCATTTGTAGATCTTCTCAGGTTTGCGTTTAAATAGCTTGATGTAAACTACTACAATGTTCATATAAACACTTTCTACGAAAACTAACAAGGAGATGACCAAACATATAGCCACCAAACATTTGAAGACTGGAACTATAAGTAGACTCCTCGTTTGTCTCAGCCACATAGTTTCCATGCTTGAATATACTCTTCACACAATCATATACGCTTCAAGCGTTTCGAAAGTTGCAGCTGCATCTTCGTAAGTACTCTCCTTCCTTGTAACTTAAACGCAAATGATATATAAATATTTTTCTTCTCCGTAACAAGATATGGGAGTGATATAGAATTGTGGAGGAAGAGGATATGATTAAGGAATGGGTTTTTATTTGGTCTATTTAAGGAATGACTGATTTAAGGAGATTATCTTTTTTTTTTCTTTTTTTGAGAGGTTGACATAAGTTATTTATCTTTTGGTTAAGAACTTTGTTTTTTCTTGGTATCCGTCGTCGTTTTACCTGATAACGTGGACCCGATATAGAGCATTACCCTAGCTAGTGGGAACAACGAAATGGGAAAAGGACCAAACAAAAGTTTTCACTCGCTTTTTTAATTTTTACTGTAATTTTCACGTGGTAGTCTTACGCATGTAACGGTACAATGCCGTCACGCAGTTGGACGACAATTTTTTTCCCGCTATCCAT